>JAHBCN010008434.1:0-39061 GCA_019359885.1 Listronotus oregonensis | reverse complement strand
ATCCAATTGAAATTTGCTATCACCTGACATTTCGGGAAAACCCTTTTAGCATTGAAATGGTTCATTGTACGTCTTGTTTTAAAACCAAAAAAAAAGTTAGGCCCCAAACATTCTATTTTTTCCGCAATTACAAAAAATGTTTTCGTTTTTATTTAATTTAGGGATATTTTTTGGGGGAGGGGGGGGTTAATATTTTTTTAACTGAAAATATTGTTATTTGTTTCTAAAAAAAAAAGTTGAAAAAAAAATTTCCAACGTTTTTTTCATTTTTTTATAATTTCGGGGTACTTCTCGCCCCCTGGGGGAAGGGGAAAATAAATATTATAATAGTCAAAATACGAAAAAATATTTAAAAAAAAATTGATTTAAAAACAAAAAGAATAATCTGAGGTCTTGTTTTTTGTATTCTTTCTTATTATAGGGGGAGTTTTAACCCCCTATTATAAACCCTTATATCTCAATTTTAGTGTATAATTTGAAAAAAATATATTTTTAATTGTTTTGAAAAAATGGCATTTATTTGGTAATCTGAGCTTTACTTCCAAAATATTTTAAAAAAACCCATAAAAAAGGGTAGTTTTTAGTATTTTAAGGGTATTTCAGAAATTGTGACTGAATAAGTGATTAAAAAACCCTCTTGTACCTATTTTTAAAAAAATCATTTAATATTGCCCGAGATATTTATTTTTTTTTTGGACAAAGAAAAAAAGTTTGGCCAATTTTTAAAGCGTTTTGGACCATATCCCAGTAACCAAACTTGTTTAATTTTATTTCATATTTGACTCCTTTCTTTACAAATTTCAAAAAAGGTGATCTAATTTGCCCGAAATTACTTCTTCATTTTACAAAAAAAATTACCTTATTCCTATACTAAATGTACCATACCGTTTTTTCTTCTAAAATTTGTTTTTTTTTTATTTAATTATCCCCTAAATAGATTTCGTACACAATTTGCAAAATTATCTTTTTTAACGAATATGGATGCAAAGTTATTATAAAAAACTATTAAGCGGATTTTATTTAATGTTTTAACATAGCATAAAGTTTTGTTCTGGTCAAATATGGAGGTCCTTAAAGATTCCAAAAAATTTGATTGTGGAAAAGAGCTCTAGGAACCCCAGCATTAATTTGGTAGAAGCTGAAAGAATGACCCTCTACAATAACTAATATATGTCGATTAGAAATAAAACTGAAGAGCCAAACACAAAGCTTAGGTGGAAGACAGTAAAAATAAAACTTTAGATATGTGAAGAGCAACGATCTGAGATTCACCAAGAAACTCAAGGGACTTGTCCCAGTTGTTTGAGATAAAGGAAAAAATCAGCTGCGGATCTTCTGTGGCGAAACCCATACTGTCTGTAATATAAAATTTTGTGTTTTTCTAAAAACTTCAAGATTCGGGAATAAATAATTTTTTTCATTACCTTAAATTAGATTAGATTATTTGAGCGGAGAATGCAAAAATGACCTCCACCGCTGCAACCTTACCAGATTTATTGTGGTTTCTCCTATCATTCTTTAGAGTACCTTGTCCAGGCCCGTCTTCTTAACTAGACTCCAGAGTCTTGACACTGGCCACTCCATATATCTGGCCGGTTTTGGCTTTTCCTCACCAAGCCTAGTAAACCTAAGCCTACATAGTGCTTTACAGTGGCACCACACATGTACGGCTGTTTCTTTAGCCTCCTGGCAGAACCTACACAGGCTATCCTCCACCAGGCCTATTTTTTCCAGGTGCTTGTTGAGTTTGCAATGTCCTGTTAGTTGACCTAGCGTTATCCTTACCGCCTTACGACTGTGGCTCAGTAGGTCCGAAGTAAACTTGGCCGAGCAGGTCTTAATGAACTGCTTTTGCCTGTCGTTGTCCTGGTGTTTGTACCCACCAGCTTTGAAACTCTGTGTCTACCCAACGCTTAATAGATGCTTTAAAGAGGTCTGCCGAGATTCCACAGAATGGCTCCGGGCCTATCATTTCCATGGCTGATCCTCTTTTGGCTAGGTCGTCGGCCTCTTCGTTATCTGGGTGGCCCTCGTGGCCTGGTACCCAGGCTACCGTAAGTATGTTTGCCAAGCCTGTACACAGCCCCCAGTAGTTTGGAATTAACTTTTGGAGAACTGATGGCCTTTAGGGCCGCTTGGCTGTCTGAGTAAATGAGGATATGTTTTCCTTTACTGCCTTTTTCTTTAATCCGCACGGCGCAATGCATTATTGCTGCGATTTCCTCTTGAAAAACCGTGGCGTGCTGACCAAGACTTAAGGTTATCTTTTCTCTAGGCTTTTCTCCATAGATGCCAGCTCCTACTCCCTTGTTGGTCTTGGAGCCATCTGTATACCAGATATGATTGGCTTTGATTGGAGGGCTTCCATTACCTTACAAACAACTAAAAGTAAAGAATAGGTCTATAGTTTTGTTTCCTTTCTTGGGGACAGGTTGACACGTGCAGCTTTCTAGCCCTCCGGAAAAACACCCGAGTTGTAAGAGATTCGAAGGAGGCGAGTTAAAATGGGTGCAAGCAAGAAGCACATTTTTTTCAAGACGATTGCTAGTATGCCATCCAGCCCAAACGATTTTTTTGGTATTAGGAAAAGAAAGGATATGCTTAATCTGAGTTTTAAAATAATACTGGACATTTAATGTGGAACAGGGCAACTGTTGTTAGGTTTGCATTTTTTTTTTGTGTATGAGGAATATAGGTCTCATAGCCCAGTTGAATTGTTTCGGTAAATTGTTTACAAATTTCAGAGGCATCGTATGTGTATGTATTATACCAAAAATACGACATTATGTTTAGAAATAAACTTTTATTTTAGTGTAATAAAAACCCTTCCTTTTATGACACCAAAACATTTTAGTTAAAGTGACTGATTTATCCAAAATAAACCTGATCTTCACTTTTTTTTATTTTTTTTTAAATACGTTTAGATACCCCTACGTTTTTGATGAAAATATTTTTTGGAGTAACGGCATAATTAATTTAAAACGCAAACTTCTTCATTGTTTTTTTTGTAAATAAAAAATAAATTCTTGATGGTGACTAATTAATATAAAATGGAAAATAAGTAAATCTCTCTGGTATTTAATTTTAGATTAGGTTACATGTAAACAGTTCCATGTTTACTTTTGTATCTGTTTTGCACAATCTATCAGTGTAACTTTAGGATTATTGATAAGTTTTGGGTTACAAAATCCTGTAAAATATTTAGAATATATTTTAAAATAATAATCCTTAAAGATGAAATGTAACGTTTTCAAATGTAAAGAAAACATACAAAGTGATAATTTATTTGCATGTGATGGATGCCACATCAGTTATTGCTAAAATGTGCCAACACTATCTGACGTAAGCAATAAAAAATTTAAAATCTTTCATAAATGTTTCTTTTTTTAGTTAAAAATTTAGCATTTTATTTTAAAATTTGTAATTTTCATTGCTCTTATTATAGACCAGGGTCGATAAATTTTGAAACCAAAAAAAAAATAATACTATTAAGAAACCCATTGGAAAAGGATGACAGTATAACAAAAATGAAAGGAAAAATAATTTATGGGCTATCTGAGGTCGGGAAGTGAAAGAGGTGAGTTTTTAAGGGTAAAAACGATTTATCTCGATTTTCGGCAAAACTACAAGTCTTATGGAAAAAAAAATAAATGGCAAAGTTGTTGCTAAAAAAAAGATCTACAACTTTTGTATGTTTACACTTTTTTTACATAACCTTACAATTTATGTGAAAAATTAAAATATCCAGGTTTTTTATATTTTTTGTTTTACAAAAAAAAAATAAGCAAAATTTGGTAAAAACTTACCTTTTTATGTCTCAAACACACTGTAATTTTTTTTGATTTAAAATATTTATTTTTTCACCTTATTTTGACTTAATATCGAAAAAGCACCCTAATTTTCAATCGAAAATTCTCGTGTCAAAATATCTGCATTTTTAAAAATGTCGGTAAGCTTTTTGTTTGTTGAAATATCTACTTTTTGATGGTGTAAAAAAATATATAAATTACTATTGTAAATGTTCTCAGAAAATCCAAAGAAACGAAAAAACTCGAAACCTTTTTTTTATTATTATGTACAGGGTGAGCCAAATTGGCACTTTTAAAGGGAAACTCCCATTTTTAAAGGAGATAGATGAAAATTAATGTCGGTGTCTGGAGCTCAATTTTCGTCAATAACATAATGGTAAAAACCGCACATCGATATCTGTTACCATTTTTGAGTTCGGGTGTTTTTCAAAAAAGTGCATTTTTTAAAAATCGCTGTAACTTTTTTGCTATGGAAAATTTTGAGTTCCTGTAAAATAATTCCAAAGCAACTTTTTACGTAGAATTTAATAGTGTAAATATATTTTTTTTACAATCAATAGTTTAATAGTTATTAACAGAAAAATGGATTTTTATATGGGACACCCTGTATATTTTTGAATAAGTGAAAATAACTTTAAATTACCTTTCCAAAAATATAGCATACTTAATATTTTATAAAATGAAACTTATATTTACAATGAATGATGTCGAATTTAATAACAATGTAAATTATATTTAGAATAAGATTAACAAATAAAATATAAAAAACAACAATAAAAAGTAATAAACCAGCGCAAGAGATTTAGCTACAGCAGATGTTTGAATTGGCGACCGGTCTCTCTTATGCACAAACGGCACCGTTTCCGGATATTTCTTGCAGAATTCATCAATTCGAGAAGGGTGAGAGATGCAAACCCTTGCACAACCGCTACTTCTAATTCTTGTCTAGAACGTATAGGTAATTTAAAAATAAGGTCATTTAGTCTTCCTCAAAGATAAAAATCCATAGGTGTTAAGTCCGGTGACCTCGGTGGCCAACGGATGGGACCTTGGTTAGCCATCCAATTATTGTCAAAGTTATCTGCTAAAAAATAACTGATAATTTTAGCGTTGTGAGGCGGTGCCCCGTCTTGCTGGAAAAATATGTTTCCATTTCCATTAGAGGTAGACCATCAATAAGGGGTTCTAATTGTTGCCTTAAAATTTGCAAATATCGTTGAGGGTACCATCATAAATTAACGGGCCAATAATCCTACCTCTAAAAATACCTGCCCAGACACTAAACCCAAATCTTCCTTGGTTTCTTAGCTCGACTACTGAATTAGGGTTTTGTTGCGCCCAAGTATACGAGTTATAGCGGTTAAAAATACCGACACTGCTTATATACGCTTCGTCAGTCCAAATACAATTCAGTGGGAAAACGCGCACACGGTTACATTTTTCCAGAAACCACCGACAAAAATCTATGCGGCGTTCAAAATCTCCAGGTTTAAGATGATACACTTTTCTGGCCCTGTATGGTTTATATTTGTATTTCTTTATAGTTCATCTAACATTAGTCCTTGCCAGTCCTGTTAACGTTTTCAATTTTCGTGTTGACGTTTTAGGATTATTTTGAACGGCTTCTAAAACTACTATCTCTTCTAACTCCTTATCCCTATTTGTTATATACGGTTTTGACCTTTTTTTCTCAAACTGGCCACTATTAATAAGGTTGTGTCGCAATCTTCCAAAAATTTTTTTAAAAGGTTGTCTTCTTTCTGGATATTGGTTGTGGTATAAATTGCTTGCTGCTTCTGGATTCCCCCCGGCTTGTATAAAACAAACTATCATATCCCATTTTTCATAATTTTCAAATTTCATTTTAAATTTATTTGAAAGATTTGACTAACTTACGGCGTGTTTACAGCCAAAATCACAATTTAGCAAATACCAATAAGCATTTATTTTCTTTATCATGGCCGCGCCCCGCGACGTTCTAAGCCTACTTGTTCAAAGTGGGCGAACTATTAAAAACTCTTTATTTCGAAGAGAACTCAAACAAAATATTAAGTGTGCTATCTTTTTGGAAAGGTAATTTAAATTTATTTTTAATTATTCAAAAATATACAGGTGTCCCATATAAAACATCGATTTTTCGTATCTATTAAACTATTGATTGTAAAAATATATATTTACACCATTAAATTCTACGTAAAAAGTTGCTTTAAAAATGTTTTTACAGAAACTCAAAATTTTCCATAGCAAAAAAGTTACAGCGATTTTTAAAAAATGCACTTTTTTAAAAAACACCCTGCAACTTAGAGATGGTAACAGATATCGATGTGCGATTTTTACCATTATGTTATTGACGAAAATTGACCTCCAGAGACCGACATTAGTTTTCATCTATCTCCTTTAAAAATGGGAGTTTCCCTTTAAAAGTGCCCAATTTGGCCCACCCTGTACATTTGGTTGTTAATTATAGTAGTATATTTTGATTTAAAAAATATTGGTTTATCAGTGTTACATAAAATCTCACGTTTTTTGAGTAATTAAAGTGTAAATTTTAATAAATAGCTCAAAATGGTACATACAGATTGAAAAAAAAAAACGGTTTCGAGCTTTTTTCGTTTATGTTTGCATTTTCTGAGAACATTTACCATAGTAATGTATATTTTTTACACCATCAGTAGGTAAATATTTTAACTAACAAAAAGCCGATCCAGTTTTTTAAAAAAGCAAATATTTTGACACGAAAATTTTGGATTAAAAATTAGGGTGCTTTTTCGATATTAAGTCAAAATAAGGTGAAAAAATTAATATTTTAGGTTAAAAAAACTGCAGTGTATTCATGACATAAAAAGGTTAAGATTTTAACAAATTTCGTGAATTTTTTTTGGAAGATAAAAATAAAAAACCAAAATCTTGGTTATTTGAATTTTTCACATAAATTTTAAGGTTATGTGAAAAAAGTGTAAATAAAAAAGTTGGAGATCTTTTTATTACCTACAACTTTGTCATTTAACTTTTTTCTATAGGACTTGCGGTTTTGCCGATAATCGAGATAAACCGTTTTTTACCCTTAAAAACTTAGCCCCTTCCACTTTCTGACCTCAGATCGCCCATAAATTATTTTTTCTTTTATTTTTGTTATATTCTCTTTTTTTTCAATGGATTTTATCCTACTTTTGTTTTTTTTTTACTTTTTACCATTTTTAAAGGCTTCAGCCATGGTCTATTATGGTCTTGTTTAACTTTAAAAAATCCAATTTAATGTTTAAAATTTATCAATATCAACCAGTTTACACTTTTAATAAAAAAAATTATTATCAAACACCATTTATTAATTGTAAGATTCCATTCGCGCCGCGAAAATTGGATCCAATTTGGGCTTCTAGGCATAATGTTTTTCTCAAAAACGGTATAAGTTATCGATAATTTTTAAAAACTATATGAAAGCCAACACTTAAATCTAGGCTTCTGCTGTAATAGTTTTTTAAATTTGGATTTAGTTCTTAATATTTCCTTGAGTGAAAGTCACCCTTAAATCGGTTATGTTTAGATACTATTTTCTCTTAACTCGACTCATATTTCAAAAATCCGATACAGCAGAGGCATAGATTATTTCCTTACCTTTAAAATGGTGTATAATTTATGTCATTTAAGTGAAAAATAGTTACCGAAAAATGTTATCTCCTGTGGGCTTGCAATCGGAAACAACATCGCATCGATAAACCGAATTTGGAAGAACCTAAATAAAATATAATGTTTTTAATGCGGCTATACGAAAATTGTGGTAGTGGGAGTTTGTTAATCTCCGCCCACCGTCTCCGCGTCCTTTCGCCTGACCCCAAAGGTGTAGCGTAAATGCACTCTTAATCCTTTAAACATTTTTTGGGTATGGGTTGACAAAGTCAAAGACAATTGTAGTTATCACTATAGACGCCCAGTCCCTTTGTATAAATACTTTTTGCCGACAATCGAATTTTATTAGAATAATTAATTTTTACCTGCTGAAGTACCTCTCAGCGTTGCCGTTTTGACTTCTTACCTGTGTTCTTACTATGTCATAGTCAAGGAAGTTTAAAGGTGTATGGAAGCCCAATACTGTAGAACAAAATTGTCTAGGCGTGCAGGGCAGCGGGAATAGGGGGGTTGGCCCTGCGGAATTTGCGCAATGAATAGTAAGTCAGGGCCGGATTTCCATAATTCTTTGTTACTATCTATAAAATTGACATCATCAAATGTCAACTTCCAACATTCACTGTTTTTTTTTATTTTTTGCACAAAATTGTTGGTTATTAAAGGATACTACTATAGAATATTTAAAATTATTGTGTAATATTAGATTTTATATCATCTGATATAATATGGAAAGAATAGATGGCGCCACTTTACTGCCTTCTATTTAAATGGTCGATATTTTTGGGAGTTTTGTATTGTTACCAAAAATTTTTGTAAATAAATTAAAACACGATTTTTTAAAATAAATTTCAAACATTGTATGATAGTATTATGTACTTATCACCAATTTTGTGATAAAAGAAGGACGAAATAGTGTAAATGAGTTTAATCTAATCCTAAGATTCTGGTTGTACATTAAAAAGTGAAAATTTTTATTACTGGTTTTTAGGCATATACTTTTCACTAATAACAAACATTCATGAGACAGAATAACAGTGGTTAAAAATGTTTAGTAACTTTTGGTACCTGAGTATCCATTGTAACAGTATCCGTTAAATATTATGTGTGTACGGTATGTCGAGCTTAAAAATTTGATAATGCAAGATTAAGAAACCAAAAATCGAATTTATTTTTAAACAAATGGTATTGTCTCGAAAGTTGCCTCCTCTCCGATTTTGATCAAATTTGGTATACAGGGGTTTTTGGGCGCTGATTACAAATCTGAAAAAATATCTTTTCGGCAACGTTTCGTTTCCGAGATCTTCATCATCAAAGTTGAAAATTAAACTAACCTCATTTTCACTATAATATATTATCCCTTCTTTCTGTACACAATTCTTGATTTTAAACTCTAAAGTGGCACACGATATTTTATAAACACCTTTTAAAACCTTGTATTTTTATTTATTTTACATCTTTTTTCCATTAAATTGCGAACTTTTCAGTTCAAAGGCAGCAGCCATATTTGCTTAACAAATAAAAATGTAAAAAAGGTGTAAAATAAACATAAAAAAAAGTTTTTAAAAGGTGTTTGTGAAATATTATGTGCCAATTTAGTGTAAAAATCAAGAATTTTGTGCAAAAAGAAGGAGGAATAGTGTAAATAAGGTTAGTTTGATTTTCAATTTTGATTATGAATATCTCGAAAACGAAACATTGCCGAATTTTTTTTTAGATTTGTAATCAGCGCCCCAAAAAACCGTACCAAAATTGTACTTCCTTTCATGCAATTAGAGGGACCTGTATATAATAAAATTTGTCTGGTCTGCCCAGTAATCAATACTTTTGATCCTTTAAAAGAAAGTACTAAATTATTAAATGAAATAAAGGTATACCTAAATGTAAACCTTATTTCTTTTTAATAATCCACAGAAATACACAAACATTGTGGAAATCATCTAAAAGATAGTTAAGATTGCCTTACTTTTCTCACTAATATTTCCTATGAAATTTTCATTTTCTATAATTTATAATTGATATATTATTATTTATTCGGTTACCTAACGTTACGTCTTATAAGAAGCACCTAATTTAAATATAAAAAATACTTACCTAAACTTAAAAAGACGGGTATGTTACCTTGGATTTGCAAGACAAAACCATACAACCTCTAGTCATTTTGTTACGATATTATAAGTAACAAACAATGAGCACAAAATTAAAGTCACAATTTAATAAACACTAATCACTAAAATAAGAAGGTTTTGATCAATCCAAAAAACGGTAATCCGGCTCTCATAAAATTATAATGTGTTGGCTAACTTCACACTGATTTATCAGTGTGTAAGTAGGCAACACATTAAATTATTTCGTGAAATTTTGTTAGTGCGCAGAATCGGCAGGGCCAACTCTGACAGTTATTTTCATACTGGGCTGGACATTTTTTGATCGAATGGGCCATAGCATTGGGCTTCCATACACCTTTAAACTTCCTTGGTCATAGTCTATTTAAAGCGTATGCTCTCTCCGCACATATTTATGTTGCAAAAACAACAAACTGCTTTTTGCACAGATATTGGTCGAGGAAACGAAGTATTGCACGATGAATTTTTTGTGCTGTAAGATGAATTTAAATGCGGTTTTTGGTATTCGATTCGTATGAACCTCTAAAAACTTTGTAAACAAATTTTATTAACGGAAAAATATTTACAAGTTATTAACAATAATATAAATCAAATTACAGGTGCTATAATTTTTTCAAAAAAAGCAGACTTTTGAGCAATCTTATACAGTTATAAAAAAAAATCGTCACATCGGCTTTTATATTTATTGTACTTTTATTATAAAACTTTATTTACGTAGTATAAGGGTTGCTGGGTCTAAATTGTATAGTTTTTAAATATTACGCAAATACCAATTTATTAAAAACAATATAAAAGACAATTATTTATTCTAAAATTTTAATCATGACCCCACTTTTTGGGATGTAAAATCAACATAAATATATTTTTTTTTAATTTAACAAGTGTTTTTATTTTTTAAGTTTATCGAAAATAAAAGTGAAGATGGGTTCAAACAGAAATTTAATTTAATTTAGCATTTAACTTTACTTAATTTAAAAAGTTAAATCAACGCATTCATATTGAGACGTTCATACAGACGACCGAATTTAAAATTGAATTTAAAAGTTGGCCAACTTTTATCTTTTAGAATTAAATTAAATTAAATGATCGGTAATGCGCATGCTTGAGAAATCGGCTGGCAATTAATACCGAATTTTTTAATTTTTGAAGTTTTTTCAATATTTTAACTAGCAGCACAAATAATAATCAGCTGGTTGTTTACCTGTTTTTTGTTAGTTAGGTTGTGAATTTTGATTTAAATAAAATCAAAATGACATGTTTGTTTTGCGCAGGCGCAAATAGACACATTTTATTGGTTAAATTGAATATTTTTAAGTTTCATAAATTTTTGTATGAACGACGGTGGTAAAAATAAAATTAAACCATAAATTAGGTTAAATTAAAATTAAATTAAATTTCTGTTTGAACCCACCTTAATAAAAAAAATAAAAAATGTTAATTTTTCGAATAAAAAGTTTTTTAGAATTTTTTTGTTGTTAAATCTTAAAATTAATATTAAAAAAAATTAAATATTTGTCTTTGTACGTGAAATATGAAACAAATTACTAGAAATTGCTTAACGTAAATGAATTCATTTTAATTTTCAAAATAAATAAAAAAAAATCTATAAAATTTAAAAGATTTTTTTTGTAAATCTTGAGAAAGGGAGCAGATACGATTTCAATACAAACTGGAGTATTTGAATCCCGCGTCCGTTATCTTGCACATTTTTATTAATCTTACCCAGCTTCAGAGGTACCGTGCATAGTTAAATATACCGATTTTTTAAGAACGAATATAAAATATAACTGAATAAGAAAAAAATTACTATCCAATTAAAATTACCGCGCGACCTTAATTGTTTCCTATATTTCCCAGTGTAAGTGGATTCCAATCCCCCCGGAACTTAATTTTTTTAAATTTATTTCAGCCCTAAAATTAAATATAGAACCTTGTTTGTAATCATAAGAGGTAACCGCAACAACTGCATGTTTTTTTTCACAATTTACAGAGAGGTCAGAAAAAACATGCAAATATGAATTTTATACTAAATTACTCGTCGCAAAAAATTAAGATGAGCATTGCTTTTGGTTTTTTGCAAATTTTAAAAAATCACTCCCATAGAGGGGTTGGAAAATCGCCAAATCTGAAGAATTTCGAAAATTGTAATGATATTAAAAGTTTCTTTTTACTACGATTTTTGTCTCAAATGGACCTTGGAAAAATGAAGTAATACATTTTCATCCTTAAGAAGGTTGTAAACCAACCCCCATGGACTTTGTGTGGGTGCAATCATGCCGTAAAATATCTAAAATCGTATAAAACTTCAAAAATTGCAAAACATCAGTTTTTTGGGACATGTCTTATAAGAAATAAATGTTTATAATAATTAACTATCCTATTCTAAGGGTGGAACTACCCTTATCAATAGGAAAAATTAAATAAAATACTAGCTTTTTCAAGAAAAGTCTCAGTTGGTATTTTTGATCCAAGTATATAAACCAGGTGTAACTAGATTTTTCTAGTTTACTTTTAACCAAAACCACTCCTGCGAGAGGGTATATTCATCCCCTAAAATATAGAAAATCATACACCACTAAAAATTGTAAAAAAAATATTTAGATGTTTTAGGATATCTTAAATATGATGGACAGTTTAGGGTAAATAATAAACCACTCCTAAAATTAAGGGTAAAGATACCCGCATTACCAAAAAAATTGAATAAAATATTAGCTTATGCAAAAAGCGTTTTGGCCTCATATTTTTCACCCCAGATGTATAAAGAAGACTTTCTTAGGTTTTTCAAGTTCATTTCTAATCAAAGCTACCTTGCAAGGGGATAAATTCATCCCCTTTAATGTATAAAATCAAATAAAAGTTTTAAAATATTATTGGATATTTGGATATTTTAGAATATCTCAAATATAACATGAATTTTCTTAATATTAGGGGATTAATTTACCCCCTTGCGGGGGTGGTTTTGGTTAAAAGTGATCTTAAAAAATCTAGGTATACCGGCATTTTAACTTGGATCAAAAAAATACAAAGCCAAGACATTTTTGTAAAAACTAGGATTTAATTATTTTTTTCTTACTAATAAGGGTAGTTTTACCCTTAGAAAAGGGTGGTTGACTATCATATACATTTATTTTTTATTAGAAATGTCCTAAAAATCGTATTTTTTTGCAAATTTTAAAATTGTACATGATTTTAAATATTTTAGGGGATGATTGTACCCCCACATAGTTCATGGGGGTTGATTTATAACCTTTGTAGGGATGGAAATGTATTATCTTATTTTTTTAAGGTCCATTTGAAACAAAAATTGCAGTGAGAATAACTTTTAATACCACTGCTATTTTTGCAATTTTTTAGATTTGGCATCTTTCCGACCCCTAAATAGAAGTGATTTTTAAAAATTACCAAAAAACGAAAAGCAATGCTCTTCCTAAATAAATAAATGTGAAAAAAAGGCAGTTTTTAAGCGATTTTTGCGGTCACTCTTTTAAATATCAAATATTTGAATTAATTACTATCAAAAGGTTACTCTAAACACCGATTAAATTTTAAGATTCGATTATATAATTGTCATGTATTTATTAGTCTAAATAATTTTAATATACATAGATAAATACTTACCACAGTTTATAATCAATTGCTTACATAGTGTACTATTCTTGTAGGGTAAACGAAAAAGCCTTACTTTATCTGCTCTTCGACTTACTCGGCAGTCATAATATTGGCATAGATTTCCCGACACTTTAACAAGAATACAAATTTTAATTACCACCAGAAAAAACACAAACAAATCACAACGCACAAATGGCAATACGATATGCAATGAATTAAACAAAAACTTTTTATGTAAGGATGTCTTATAATAAAAAATATAGAGTTTGTAAAAAATTGAAATCATGTTTACCAACGTGTATTTATTCTTATACTAGGTATAAATATATTTTAGGAAATAATAAAAAAAAAAAATAAAATTAGGATTTCGACAGAAATAATTCCTACTTTCTGTTACTTTTTTTATTGGTTTGGCAACAGTGTTCATTAATGCAGCAGCGTGTGCACCTATATTCTCTCGATGAACGCTCGCTCAAGGAATCTCAGCAAGCGAGCGTCCAAACCTATTACCAAAAATTTTACATTGTTCTGTGTGTCTATAGTTATAACAACAATTGTCTTTGACAAAGTAAAAAAATAAACAGTAAATTTATTGTTTGATGTTTCGCACATTATGACTGATTATAAAACTTTTAATTGTTATTTTTTTTGTTTATTTTTAGCAAGTTTTTAGGACAAAATGTCTCATTTTTATTACAATATTTTAATAATAAAATAAATATTTTACTTATATTATTTATATACAAAATACAACAAATTAAAATAATAACCATATTTTTTGGAATGATATATTGAATATAAATTAATTGTAAATTATATATTATTCTAAATAAAAAAAAAAACAAGTAAAGACCAGAAACAATGATAAAATATTTTCCTTCGATTTTACTGCCCAAAGATCTCCAGAATTATGGCCATGTTCAATAATTAAACACATTAATTTCTTTCAATTAAGATTTCTAAAAGAATAGTGGGTGTACGCAAGGCCTTTAAACTGTAAAAAGTAAAGATAAATATTTTTTATAGGCTTGTAAAAACAATTAGATTTAATGTGTTTTTATTGGCTTAAATTATTTTTTCGCAAACCATTCACGCACAGAAACATTAAATTTTTACGTGTACTTGAGTAGACTACAAAACGTATTAGTCCAAGATCCCAAGTAGAGACGACCTTAACCCATCTGCCAACCAAAAAATAAATAGTTATTAATAAAGTTGTTATGTAAATAAATTTATTGTGAGTGGATTGCCTAAGAAATGTAAATGATTGATTAAAAAAAAAAATTATACTTCCTCTAAAATGTCAATTCTTATTTTTTTTTTATTTTATTTGATAATACTAATTTATCACTTAAAATTTGTTTCTTCAGTTTCATAAATAGTGCCTTTGGAATTTTAAAAATTTAATAATTAAAAAAAATATTTAAAAAAATTATATATACACAATAAATTTTAAAAAATTTATAAGTATATCAGTACCATCATGTAAAATAAAAAAAAATAGAATTGACATTATACAGGGAGTATCAAAAATTTGTCGATTTTGTTTTTACCTAATCATAGCCGCAACCAAAATTTTTCAGGCAGCCCATTCTCAATACGCTTGTTTTTATACTATATTTGATAAAAATACCTTTTATCCGATCGGCAGGTGGCTAAAGTTTGCTTTTAATTCAAATTACATACTATATTTAGAATCTGTTTAAATATATAAATATATAATTCCTTAAGTAATATATTTTAATAAATACCAAATAACAATATTCTAGGATTAACTAAATAACTAAATCTATATTTAAAGGTCTTCCTGGATTGTACCTAGTACCAATGCTGCGTTACCCCGTTGCACAGCTAAACCAATTCTTTGGATAATAAAACTTCAAGATTTTCTGCATGAAATTTTTTGCAGAAGCGGTGGAAAACGTGTAAATGGACTGACATTAATTCCCTGGAAATATGGAAAACAATTACTTTGGGACGCTACTTGTAGCCATACACTTGCAAAATCCTATCTGGGCAAAACTTCTAATTTTGTAGGTGCGGCTGCTCGTCTTGCCAAGAATTAAAAACATCTAAAATATAAAGAGCTTAAAGACCGCTTTTCTTCATTCCTTTTGCTGTTAAAACTCTTGGGCTTTTGGGTGATAAGGCTAAGGGTTTTATAACTGAAATTTGCAAAAAAAATTCATACTATATTTAGTTTTCTTTGTAATTCAGATCAACACAACCATAAAATATTAGTGATAAGCAAAGCAAAACGAAAACCAAGACCGGGCCTTTCTTGGTCTTGGTCTTGTAAGCCTGGTCTTGTTCTTGGTCTTGCAGGTCAAAATAAAGTCTTCGTCTTGGTCTTGGTCTTGGTCTTGGTCTTGGTCTTGTTCTTGGCCTTGGTCTTGCTCTTGGCCTTGGCCTTGGCCTTGGTCTTGGTCTTGGTCTTGGTCTTGGTCTTGGTCTTGGTCTTGGTCTTAGTCTTGGTCTTTGTCTTGGTCTTGGTCTTGATCTTGATCTTGGTCTTAGTCTAGGTCTGGGTCTAGGTCTAGGTCTAATCTTTTTCTTGGTCTTGCTTTTTTGGTAGCAATAATTTAAACTAAGCAATATTGAACAAAATATATTTTTATAATACTTTAAAATAAATACAGATCAAGATTGTATTTTTTACTTTAAAATTTTAAAATATACCCATTTAATTTAAATCATAATCAAATTAGCTCTTAGGCTTCTTCGCCTAACTGATGAGACCCGGAAGGTCGAAAGCACACATAATCCACCTTACAACATCGTTGGGTTAAGGTGAAACCCGAATCCCAGTTTACTGCTTCGGACTCAAACCTACAAAAGCAAAAGAACAAATTGTTCAAAAAAGTAGAGAGTCCAAAGAAGCAAAAGTATTCTTTGGTTCGAAAACCTGTTTCGTTGTGGCTTGTTTCGACTTCGGTTCGTCTTCTTCAGTCAGGGAAAGTACCTGAGACAAGTTGGAAATTTTCTGTTTTAGAAGTTAATCCTACAGAATGTTTTGAGCAAAGACAAAAGCAAAAGAACTTTTGGGATTTCGCAAATCTCCACGAATTTGTGGCGCGATTGACCCTTTTGTTCAAAAGCAAAAGTCGCTCAGAATTTGTAGAACTCCGCAAATGCCCACACTGGCACAGCCTTTGTGTCTTAAATTTCCAACTTGTCTCAGGGTACTTTCCCTGACTGAAGAAGACGAACCGAAGTCAAAACAAGCCACAAACGAAACAGGTTTTCGAACCAAAGAATACTTTTGCTTCTTTGGACTCTCTACTTTTGCTTTTGAACAATTTGTTCTTTTGCTTTTGTAGGTTTAAGTCCGAAGCAGTAAACTGGGATTCGGGTTTCATAATTATGATTTTAATGTAGTTGGTTTATGAAGTAGTTCTCAAACGCAAAGAACAAAGTTTGTTCATTTTTCCAAAGACACAAAGGCTGTGCCAGTGTCGGCATCTGCGGAGTTCTACAAATTCTGAGCGACTTTTGCTTTTGAACAAAAGGGTCAATCGCGCCACAAATTCGTGGAGATTTGCGAAATCCCAAAAGTTCTTTTGCATTTGTCTTTGCTCAAAACATTCTGTATACCCATTTAACCTTACACGTACGTTTAAATTATTTAATTAAGAAGCATATTTTAAAAGTAGGGGTTTATTTATGCTGCTTTTATACATTAAGACGCAAATAGACATTTTAGTGATGAGAATTATTTAATTTTTTTATGAAGAAGCATATAAATAAAATTAATGCAAATATAAAACTGTGTACTGTGTAAGCAGAAAAAAAAGACTTTTAATTTCAACTAGATGTAAAATTTTCGTAAAAACGACTATGATATGTAAACATTGGTTTTTAATTAAAAAAAAATTATTTAAGAAATAGGTCCAATGATGTTAAGTCCTATTTAAAGTTAAAAAGGCCACCAGCGTCATCAGCATACGTTGTTCTCTCTCACTTTAAAATTATTCCCGTTCTCGTCGTTCTGTTCCAAATTTAACAACGTATGGGTGGAGCATAGAGAGAGAAAGGCTTAATTGCGGACTCTTTTGGTACGGCGCTTCTGGACTTTTCTTCTTTAAATCGTACTCCATCACACTTATTTGGAAAAATCATTTTAAGGTTTTCCTACCAAAAATGTATTCTTTGTGTCTCTCAAGGTTTCTTATAGAAATTGCCATAAATATAAATTTTTTGAATAAGTGCGATACATCTTTGGTTTTGGGCCCTTAGAAGCTCTCAAAATACGTAATAAAAAATCCAGGGCCGTATTTAAAAAAAAAAAAAGTTGATGATGGCAGCTCGAAGACAAAACGTCGGTGTCTTAATCTAATAACACTGTCCTGTAAAACAGAAAAAGTAGCAATAAGAATGTAAAATTTATTTTGTTATATGTATTTAAATAAAGTCATAAGAAAATAAAACTGAAATCCGAATATTCGTTTTTTTTTTTTTTAAAAATCTTCGGAAGTATTTAAAACTTTTAAACTATTAAGGTGGCATTTTAAACAGAATCAAATTGCACCACTTTGCCTCTATTTAATCTACCTCGTATCCGTTCAAGTTACCGAAATCCCAATGATAAGAATCGAATTTGGGACACCCTGTACATTTAACACACGTATTTTACCAACAATAACTTAATTTAGTCTCCCAAATTACAGCAAACAGGATCAGTCGGTCCCCTGACACGAATTTAGAGCTAGGTATTCAGTAAGAAACACCTGCTACTGTTGTTGTTATACAGGGTGTCAAAAAAGTCTGGAATATTGCAAATATCTTCCAAGCCGCTTTTAATTTTTCGACGAAAATTTAGCTGGCAACACAATTTTAAAAAAGGCGTCAGATAAATGTAATTTCACTTTCCAAAGTATACAGGGAAAGCCAAAAAGTAGTATCAACTTAGATTTTTTAAATGGAAACCCCTGTATATTTTTATGTATTCGAATAGATCTTTTCAAGCCAATTTCAATGGTATACAGTTTTATGAATTTATCTGTCAAACTGATCACGCATTTGATTTCTAATTTTGATTTTTAAGTGATCAATGTTTTCCGGCCTATACAGGTACTTATCTGTTAATGTCAGTTGACTTAAATGACATTTTGTGTCAAATTTCTAATTACAACAGTAGTCATTTTACTTAGTTGAACGATGGCTTTAACTGAAAAAGAGAAAATTGAGATACTTATGATGATTGGATACGGTGATCGCAAGAGATCACAAGCAGAAGTGTGTGATTTATTTAATTATATTTATCCGAATCGACCCGCAATTACTCAATCGTTTGTAAGTAAATTGCTTAAGAAATTTAACGAAACGGGAAGTGTAAATCACAGACCCAAATCAGGCCGACCGAAAACAGCTACTGGTGGTGATACGGCAATAGATATTTTATGGCATGTTCAAGAGAACCCCACTCAATCGTTTCCCCAATATGGACTGGATCATAATGTTCTTACCAGTCTGTAAAAAAAATTTATTTGGAAGTGAAAAAATTCGTCCGTTTAAGATTCATTTGGTTCAGGAACTTACAGAGGATGATTTCGATAGACGTGTAAAGTTCTGCGAAATTATGATGGAAGGTGCAATGCTGAGCATAATTTTTCTCAAAATATTCTTTTTTCCCATGAAGCTACGTTTATGCTTATGGTATTGTCAACAGACATAACTGTAGATATTAGTCTGCAGTCAATCCCCGATGGATGGCTGAAGCACACGCAAAGACCACAAAAGTGAATGTCTGGGTAGGTATCATAGGTCATAATATTATCGGACCATTTTTATTGCGGGAAATCTTACATCAGAACTTGGAATTATTGCGTGAACACCCATTCCACGGTTAAAATCCTATATCAAATAGAAGAGACATTTGGTTCCCAACAAGATGGTGCTCCCGCACATTTTGGTTTGCTGGTGCGTCAGTTCCTGAACCGAAAATTTTCCCAAATCGGTGGATAGGGAGAAGGGGCGCTTTTGGGGAAGCCTGCCAGGTCTCGGTTTAAATCCTTTGGACTTTTATTTGTGGGGGGTTTTAAAAAAATAAAGTTTATAAAGATGGGCCCGGGAAACATTGATCACTTAAAAATAAAATTGAAATCAAATGCGTGAGATTCGTTGGAATACTTTTGATAACCTGTTACGAGAATTTAGGGACAGGCTTGGATATTATCTAGCTAACAATGGCAGACAATTTGAACATTTGATAAAGTAGTGTAATCTAATTGTTACTGCAAGACGTGTTCCCGTTTGTAAAATTTTAGTTTGGAATTATGTTTTGGTCGTTTATTAAAACTTGTCGTTTTAAAGAAATAAAACCTGTTAAAGTTGAAACATCTACATAATTTACTTTGTTTTTATGTTCCTATTTAAAATTAGCTCTCAAGTGCTTTGTAGAAATTATAGCTTATTCAAAAAATTTTAAATCGTATAATTCGATCAGTTTGACAGATAAACAAATAAAACTGTATACCGCTGAAATTGGCTTGAAAAGATCTATTCGAATACATAAAATTATACAGGGTTTTCCATTTAAAAAACCTAAGTTGATACTACTTTTTGGCTTTCCCTGTATACTTTGGAAAGTGAAATTACATTTGTCTGACGCTTTTTTTAAAATTGTGTTGCCAGCTAAATTTTCGTCGAAAAATTACGAGCGGCTTGGAAGATATTAGCAATATTCCAGCCTTTTTTTGACACCCTGTATAAAAAAGATCTTTTCATCCTATTTCAGTGGCCTATAAACACGTATTATTCAGTTAAATAGGCATTTAATGCTTATACATTAAATAACGTTTTTATTTTGTTATATGGAGTTAGATTAATTTCAGTAAATATTAAACCTCCGTTTTTGTATGTAAATTTTTTAGAAAATTTATTAAATTTAGTTATCTTGGAATAGGTAAATGACCATGCACAGTTTAAATGGGTTTTTGGCGACCGGTGAAATTTGAGTAAATTTGAAACGGTTATTAGAGATGTCAAAAAAAGCGATTTTTATCATTGCACCAAAAATCTAAACCTACAGAGTGAGCCGCTAGAGCTAGGTATAATTTGCGTCTTGTCAATTTAAGAAATAATTGGTCATTCTTCCAGCTTCTACCAAATTAATGCTGGGTTCCCCAGGGCTCAGTGCTGGCACCCACTCTGCTTCTTCTACACATTCACGATTTTCTTTCTTTCACAATCAATTCCATTTATAGTTTTGCTGACGATAGTACCCTTAACAGTAGTATTCAATTTCTTAAGCCACCATGTAATTTTGATTTGGAAAACAAGCGTCGGTCAATGCAGATTTCTCTTTCACAAGACCTCAAACTTATCTTGAATTGGGGTGCCAAAAATCTTGTTCAGTTTAATACCTTAAAATAGTCTCAAAAATTTAGTTTTTTACTTATAATTTAAAAAGTTATATAGCTTAAATTAAAGATTTTGTAAGAATATATATATATATTTTTGTGTTATAAAATTTCGTATAGCTTTTATAGTTTTTGAGATATTAAAATTTAAAATTTAAAACAAAAGCAATAATATTTTAACTTTTAAAAGATACAAAAATTATTTAAAAAAATTAAGCTCCTAAAATTATCACATTATATTATTATATTATTAAAATACATTATTACATTATATTATTTATTAAAGTTATACAAACATTTTTAATGAGATAAATAATAAAGAAGATTAAAACAAAAAAATTATTTTGCTCAAAAATTTCAGTCCAAAATGGTAAAAAAATTATAAAGTTTTTAAAAGTCTGATCTTGTATTTTTTTTTTTTAATTTAAATTATGTTTTTTATTTATTTTAATTCCATATTACTTAGAATCAAAAATACAGTGTAATAAAAATATTATTTAGGATTTGAAATTTTATGTTTTGGCTTAGTTTGTATTATTATTTCTTCTTATACCACTTTGTAAGTTAAATAAATTAATATACGGAGCAAAAATGTATAAGTTTTTTATTGATCCTTCTTGCTTGATCATCCTATTAATCTTCCTCTTCCAACAGTTGCACCTGTTTCTCATAAAATGTCAAATATCATTTTTTAAGTCAAACAGATCAAGCGTACTCTTTCTTCTCTTAATACTAAAAAATCGTCTGGGCTGGATGGCATACCAGCAATCGTCTTAAAAAAATGTGCTACCGAGCTTGCACCCATCTTTACTTGCCTCTTTCGAATCTCTTACGACACAGGCATTTTCCCGGGGAGTTGGAAAGCTGCACGTGTGCAACCTGTCCCCAAAAAAGGATGCAAAACTCTCCCTTCTAAATATAGACCTAAATTTCTTCTTTCTGTTGTTTTCAAAGTAAACAACAGAAAGAAAAACATTCTTTAATTCCCAAATCTTAAACTATCTAGAAAAACACAAGATCTTATATGGATTCCGTCACAAAAGATCCACAGCTGATCTTCCTTTATTTGTCTCACACAACTGGAACAAGTCCCTTCAGATCGTTGCTCTTGATATATCCAAAGCTTTCGATCAGGTCTGGCATGATGGGCTTCTTAACAAACTTCCTTTTTACGGTCTTCCACCTAAGCTTTGCTCTTGGCTCTCCAGTTTCCTTTCTAATCGACGTATCTCAGTTACTGTAGATGGTCATTCTTCCAGCTTCTACCAATTTAATGCTGGGTTCCCCAGGGCTCAGTGCTGGCACCCACTCTGCTTCTTCTACACATTAACGATTTTCTTTCTTCCACAATCAATTCCATTTATAGTTTTGCTGACGATAGTACCCTTAACAGTAGTATTCAATTTCTTAAGCCACCATGTAATTTTGATTTGGAAAACAAGCGTCGGTCAATGCAGATTTCTCTTTCACAAGACCTCAAACTTATCTTGAATTGGGGTGCCAAAAATCTTGTTCAGTTTAATGCCTCAAAAACACAGTCATGTGTCTGCCAATGTTCATCCGTGATATATGAGCAGCCCAGTTCTGCAGAACAAAGAGTCATTTAATCTTGTAGGCATTGAATAACCTCAACTGGCATAAACACATTCCATCCATAGCCTCGGCAGCTTCAAAAAAGCTTGGATGGTGCACAGAAATTCTAATCAAATACGACAATGGTGTGTGCGAGATCATCACTCATGATGAAGCATGGATTTATGCCTTTGATCCGAAACCACAATGCTAGCCTGCTCAATGGGTGTATCCAACTGACTGACCCAAGCTACTTAAAGTAAGACAGCCCCGCAGCGTCGGGAAAAAGATGATTGCATGTTATTATGAAAAAAGGGGGCCAAACACAACGATTTCATTGGAAGATCAACGGACCGTTAGTGCTCTTTGGTACACTACAGCTTTGTTTGCCTTAAGTGCTGGAAAAAGTTCGATTAGTGCGTCCAAGAAGAAACATAGTTTTGCACCACGACTATGCTACGTCTCATACGACGCTGCAAACAAATCAATTTTTTGAGCAGTCGAAGGTAAAATTATTGAAACATCCACCTTAAAACCCCGACCTATCATCATGTGACTTATTTTGTTCCCAAACCTTAAGATAAAATGTATGGTCAGCGGTTTTCAAATCCAAATGGACCCAGGAACAATGACATTTATGTTGAATTAAAAGAAGAATACTTTAAAAAGCAATAAAGCAATTTTTCCCCACAAATAAGCTTGTATTTCTTATGGTTTGCAAAAATTTTGGTTCGACCTACATATATTCACCCTTTTAAAAAATCTTTTAAAATTTTAGGTGTAAATCACCTACTGTACTATAGCGGTTGAACTTTATACGACAACTCTTTAACTTCCAGACGCAACTTGACCTTTATATAACTTAGGCGATCCAACAACTTTAAAACTTTAAATGAAAATTTAAAATTGCTTAATGTGGGTATAGAAATATCACTCCAAAATAAAATGTAAACTTTGTGATCTTTTGCAAACTTGAATAACAAAAGGCGGTTCTCCTTTACAATTTCTGCGTCGAAAAAAGTGAGTTTTCTTTTATATTATATATTATTAATTTTAAGGAAGAGTCACACCATTTTTGATTTAATCAAAAGATAGAGTATGATTTAAGTAAAAATATTCCTTGGGAAATTAATAGCTATTGTAGGTAATATTATATTTAGGCTTTTATTTATTAAAAAATATATATTTGTGTAATCAAGAAACCTAAGGGCAAATTGTATGCTATAGTGTGTTCTGCCTTTTTGTTACGGGATTCTGAATAAAAAGTAGAATATTTTTTTTAATATTATTTATTTTAAGGTAGAGTCACATCATTTTTTATTTATTCACGAGATAGAGTTTGATTACAGTAAATATATTCTTTGGGAGAATCAACAGCTATTGTCGCTAATATATTAAAGCTTTTATTTATTAAAAATAATTGTGTAATTAAGAAAATTCAAAGCAAATTTTATGCTAAAGTGCGTTTTGCCTTTTTGTTACGGGATTTTGAGCAAAAAGTATTTTTTTTTAATATATTAATTTTAAAGAAGAGTCCCATATTTTTTATTTATTGAAGAGATAGAGTATGATTAAAGTAAAAATATTTATTGGGTAAATAAGTAGCTTTTGCAGCAATATATTTAAGCTTTTAATTATCAAAAAATAATTGTGTATTTAAGGAAACTTCAAGAAAATTGTATGCTAAAGTGCGTTGTGCCTTTCTGCTGTGAAATTTTGAATAAAAAGCAGAATAAAATCTATTAACAGGGTGATTCCTAAGTTGACGCTTTTTTTTTAACTGTGTATAAAACTCGTTAAAATATTTTTTTCGTTTAAATAACATTTTTTTTAAAACCCAAAAATAACAAAGCTACAAAAATGTATTTAAAAGTGTGGCTAGTGCGGACATGAGCATAAACAAATAGTTTATTTCTTATTTATACTTGTTTTTGCCCCCTTAATCACACGGTATGACTCAGTCGCTTGGCTCATTGTCAGTTGCTTTAGCCTGACAAGGCGAAAATTAGTTTTAATTTTAAATCATTGTTAAATCGCCAAAATGGCACAATCTAAAAACAATAAATACGTGGATATGTTCCTTATTTATGGAAAGTGTCGTTAATCTGGAAACGTTGCTTCGGATTGTAAGCCGACGGTTTCCCCTTGCGGGCTTATTCCGCCCCAAATTCGGGTATTGCATGACAGTTCGGTTTAAGAAAAAAAAGTGGGAAAACATTCCCGGGAAAATCACGTTCAACGTTTCCCAAAGTACCCGCCAAAGATTTCTTGGCAGGTGACAACTTACTTAAGAGGGGCCCGTATTCGCCACAAAAATGAATGTAATTTCCTTTTTTTTTATTTTTTTAAACCAACATTTTCGATGCTCTTTGTTTTCTGATACAAATTCTGACGGTTCAGTAAAAATAATTAACTTTTGTAATTTGAATCTTAAAATAAAAGTTTTGGGTGGTGTTAAAAACCCCTTGTACGTTTCCCTTAAACTTGGGTCCCTTTTTTAATTAAAGAACTTTTTTAAAACATTTATGAGTATTTTTTTTTAAAAAAATTTTTGTTTTAATTAATCATTAATGTAATAATTTAAATAGGAGAAAAAATTTAAAATTATATTTAAACTTTTTTTTTTTTTTTGATAAAAAAAAACCCATTTTTACCATTTAACTTTTTTTTTTTAGTGTACAGGGTTTTTCCTTATATTTTGAAGCACCACCAGAGCTTTTATTTTAAAAATAAATAAATATATAAATAAGTATATATTTAATATATATATATATATATATATAAAATATATATATATATATATATATATATATATATATATATATATATATATATATATATATATATACAGTGTGTCCATTAAGTATGCAAACAAATGGGGAAACTTTTTTATTTGCAATTTTAAGAAAATTTTATTCTTCATAAAAGTTGGTGCATGTTCAAACTGTTTTAAAACAGTAGTTACTTTTATTAAAAGTTGAAAGGTATACAGGGTAGGTCAAAAAATGAAAAACTGCTTAAGAGAAAAGTACCTATTTTAAAAATATAACAAAATATTATGGGGAAAAGTTTTTAGAATTTAAAGTTAACCCAAATACCTTGCTTAAAAATATATTTAGGGGGTTTTAAAGTTCTATTAAATATCCTTGCAACAAACTTGAAGTTGTCGAATGGCAAAAAAAAATATAAATTCAGTTTAATATTACAAATATGGTTTAATTTAAGAACAGTAATTTAAAAGTAAGTTAGTTTTGGGTTCTTTAAACAAATATAAAATTAGAACAATATAAACATGCATTATACAGGGGAAATTCAAAAATTTCAAAAAAAAAAACTAAAAATTTGAATAGAGGGCCATGACTTGGTATTTGGGTATAGCTTTAAATTCTAAACAACTTTTCCCTATAACATTTTGTTATATTTTTTAAAATAAGGGTACTTTACTCTTAAGCAGTTATTAATTTTTTGACCTACCCTGATACCTTTCAACTTTTAATAAAAGTAACTACTGCTAATACAGTTTGAGACCATGCACCAACTTTTATGAAAAATAAAATTTTCTGACAAATTGCAAATAAAAAATTTTCCCATTTGTTGCATACTTAATGGACCACACTGTATATATATATATAATATATATATATATATATATATATATATATATATATATATATATATATATATATATATATATATACAGGGTGCTACAGATGAGTGCATGCATGGGGATCTCGGAAACCGTAAGAGATATGAAGTCAGTTAAATTATGGCAAAGTTGCGCATTTAGGTGCCTTACAACATGATGATTAGAAAGTTGTAAAATTCCGAGTACTTCCGGAGATATCCGGAAAAAACCGAACTTTGCTGATTTGGTTTTAATTTTTTTCTGACGTTATTTAAAGAGATATGAAAAAACAAAAGACACTTTCTCATGGCCACTTCTTAAGCTCTAGAAAACAGCTTTGAGAGATTTTCCGTACGACGTTTCGTTTTCGTTAAACCATCATCAACTTTATTTTTTTAAATGCGGCACTCAATTGTTTATTGCATTTTTTCAAGCGGTTATAATCCCAATTACAACAATGTATAACACTTAATATTTTTCTGTTACATAAACATATTTTCCATAAGAGACAATGAGTAAGACAAGAAACGCACATCATTTCTTATAGGGGCGTTCCATATTTGTTAATAAATATTAAGTGTTATACATTTTTGTAATCGGGATAATAAGAGGTTCAAAAAAATTAAATAAAAAACCCAGGTCGTATTTAAAAAAATAAAGTTGATGATGGTCAAACGAAAACGAAACGTCGTACGGAAAATCTCTCGACGCTGTTTTGTAGAGCTTAAGAAGTGGCCATAAGAAAGTGTCCTTTGTTTTTCCATATTTCTTTAAAAAACGTCAGAAAAAAATAAAAACGAAAGCAGCAAACTTCGGTTTTCTCTGAATATCTCCGGAAGTACTCGGAATTTTACAACTTTCTAATCGGCATGTTGTTAGGCTCCTAAATGCGCAACTTTGCAATAATTTATCCGACTTCGTATCTCTTACGGTTTCCGAGATCCCCATGCATGCACTCAAATCTGGCACTATATATATATATATATATATATATATATATATATATATATATATATATATATATATATATATATAATTGAAATCAAAGTTAAGTTAGGAAGCAAAAAAAAATAATTATATACAGGGTGTCCTATTTAAAAAAAACTGGTATTTTTAAACACATTTCCGCTGCTGTTTTGTTTTATCTGATGACAAATTCTGACGTTTTAGTAAAAATACTTCAACACTTGTTATTTTAAGTTTCTTCTTACTCTTAAAATAAAAGCTCCGGTGGTGCTCAAAAACGGAAAACCCCTGTACATAGGATTAAACGTATCTAATTATATTGTGGTTTTCATTTAGCTGAGTTCATATTTTAAATAAAGTTTGCTTGCAAAATTAAATTTCAACCCACTCAAACAAAATTTTAATATAAAAATAGGAATAATTCATTTCTACATAAAACGTAATTACCCCCCCTGGAAATAATTTAAAGCCTTTTGAAAACTAGCTCAAGTTAATACATCGACCATGAGTCTAATTAATTCCTAATTATTCTATATCCACTGGATTAGTCTGGATTAAAACCGACAAAATGACTACAAAGGAAGAACCTTACGAGAATTTACTATTTTGACTTTACGATTGCTACCTTATAACAAGAGAAATTTGCATGAATTGCAATTTTACCTTTGGGTAATTTGGGTATATTACATGATATTGTTGCGAACTTTAAAAACAGGTGTTTAGTTTGTAGAATTGTAGGAAGTAGGCAATATTTAATTTAAATTAATATTTTATTTAAATAAATAGTTTTTCCGCATTCCATTTTAAAGGGTTTTGAGGGCGCTTGAGTCATCTATTTTGCATTTTTCCTGCATTCTATATAATAAGAAATCACCCAGATAATTCCAGACTTTTCCACGTTTCTATAAAAGGCGAATAAAGTGTATCCTTTACCACCAAAAGCAGTTAGCGTAACACAATTTTCGTATTTTTTTTTCTGCTTTAAATATTATCAATAGGTCTGAAATAATATACAGGGTGTCCCGATAAGGTCGTCCTCCGGCGATATCTTTAGAATCCTTTATCGCATAGCTTTCGGCAAAAAATATTTATAGTAAAACCAGCCTTAAGAAAATTATGGAAATTATTTTCTTATTTCACCGCTAGAGGGCCTAAAACCTTCATTAATCGTATCCTTTTCTATTTTAGGCTGTCAAAAAAACAACGCGGAGTTTTTATCGAGAGTGCCGGGACGTCAAAAATCACAGAAAACAAGGACATCAAAAATGACAAGTACATTGTTTATCAAACCTAATAATTTAAAATTTAGTTCTTGTTTATCGCAGTTCATCGTTATCATTAGTAGTAGTGTTGTTAATCGTTTTTAAGTAATTTTAAATTTTCTTATTCTACCACCGAGGCATACGATATGATCGCCGTTATTTAAAAAATTTAAAATGCCTTCTATTGCTGCAAGACAATATGCCATAAGATATTTCCAAAGATGGATTTTATAAAAAATCTTTAACGATTCACACCTGTTTAAGAAAACAAATGTGCATTCTCTAAGCGCAATAAAGATACAATTATTCAAGGTAAGATAATAAATCAGTTTCCGACCGTGTAATTATAAATCTTTTTAAATTGATGTAAAAAATAATAAGGATTTTTTAAAATCTTATAAGAAAATGGTTTTTGGTTCTGGCATTTTCATAAAACGCGGCGTTATTTATCTGACAGCCTAAAATGGGAAAGGATAGATAATGCAGTTTTTCAAATAAGTCGAAAAAAAAAAATATCGGAATGGTTTTCCCAGCTTTACTTTTTTATCTCTTGTTAATGGGTTTATAAAATAATATCTTCATTTCTTTTTCGAAAAAATTGACAAAATTTAAAACTTTGCCAAATCAGTCTCTGGGAAAAAGAAAAATAAAATTTTTTCCAATACTTTATTTAAGCCCTGGTAAAAGTTCTTTTAAACGAGAACTAGTTTATCAAAATCGGTTAAGCCGAAAAAAAGTTTTTTAAGCTTTTTCAAATGTACATTCGCTCCTCCCCCCTTGCTATATATGACAGGTTGGGAAATACGCTAAAAAGAAAAAGTTTTCCTATTTTACGTTGTTTGTAAAAAAACTATTAACGACATAAGTTAATATGGCATATTTTTAAATAATTCCAGTTTTCAATTTTGTCCTTAGTTTTACGCCCTCTAGCGATGGAATTAGAAACTTAAAAAAGTTCAGGCATTTTCTCAAGGCTGGTTTTACTATAAATATTTTTTTTTCGAAAGCTATGCGATGAAGGGTTTTCATGATATCGCCGAAGAACGACCTTATCAGGACACCCTGTATATGTCTTTTAACCGGTTGCCAACGATTTTAAGTAATTTGTTTTCATTTTTATATACTTTTATTAAAAATAATTATTTTATACCTATAGAATTTAAAAATAAATTAATATTATGAAGAATTAAATATTTTATACCATATATTTTCCTGTTTTTTTGTTACTGTTATTGAAAGAATAGACTAGCTCTTCATAATATATTAAAAAGTATGATTAAAAAAAAAATCAAAATTTTTTTGTTCTGAAGAAAAGCCAAATATTTTTTTCTTTAAATATAAAACATTTTTACATCAATGAAAATTTCCAAAAAAAAAATACTACAAAAAGAATACATTTTTTAGCAACAGACTCGGCCGAGTGATGATCGCATTGTTAAATTTACCAATTGTTAAAAGTTAACAACGGTTTAGAATGTTTACCAAAACGTGATTTTCAGTGTTATTCAATGATTTTAGTAGGCAACCTGTCAAAATCTGAAATTTTGTTAAACATTCTAAACCGTTGTTAACTTTTAACAATTGCTAAGTCCATTGCTAAATTTAACAACGCGATCATCACTTGGCCGTAAGACTAATGAATAAGTGAAAGTTTTTCTGATATCGATAAATTAATATCTGCTTAATTTAATATTAATACAGTGTTTGCTTAGAACCACGGAGACCCACACTGTAAAATATATCTTTATAATTAATTGGCTAAAATCTTTCAACTGATTGGCAGCTTGGTACTATACAGGGTGTTCGGAACATGAGTAGACAGACGTAAATTTGAGATAGGTGAAGCCGTCCGCTATGCGGTCCACCCAGATATTTTGACCTGGGCCCTAATTTTTTTTTTTAATTTTTAATTTTCAGATTTTAAACTAAAATAACTATTTAAAAAATTATAAAACTGGCAACATTTTAATTTTATCTTAATCCAGACTAATACTAGAGTTATACAAATTTATGGATTTGGGCCCACGACAGTCACAAAGAAAAATTCTGGCCTCAAACCACAAAAAGAGGTATTCGTAAAAAAATGCCCACCTTAATAAAGTTGACAAATAACTCTTGCTGTTTTTAAGCAAATTGTGGCTATTGCATATCGTTCGAAAAGGCGTAAATTGAAGATGTTTTTAACTGATTGGATACACCCGATCATATCTAGTTTTTTTTTTAATGCAATGCAAAGGTGGTTCTTAGAATTATTTTTTTCCTCTTTTTGTGGTTTGAGGGCCCGTATTTTTCTTTGTAGGTGGCATGGGCCCCAATTATTAATTTTGTATGATTCTAGTATTAGTCTCGATTCTAGATTAAAATAAAATTAAAATGTTGATCCAGTTCCATATTTTTTTTTAAGTTATTTTAGTTTAAAATTGAATATTTCGGAAAAAAAATTAAAAAATTAAAAAAGAAAATCTCAATGCCCGGATTAAAATATCTGGGTGGACCGCATAGCAAATGGCCCCACCTATCTCAGATTTACATATGTCTACTCATGTGCCGAACACCCTGTATAAACACAATGATCCTGATGCTCTTAGAAAATGTTATTATATAACAGGTTTTACTTACTTTTTTTAAATAACTTTTTAAGCATTAGTAAATATATATTATAAATTTTATACAAGGATTTATTTAAATCGTGAAAATGTCTTATTTTAATTAAAAACGCGGCATGATATAATTATATATATATATATATTAATATATATTATATATATATATATATTATATATTATTATATATATATATATATATATATATATAATAATATGTAACAACAATAAAAATGGGGTAGAAGTAAATAAATTTAAAAGTGAATCAAAGGGACCCTCATAAATTATCTAAATAAGGGAGAGTAAAGATGTTTAAGTGCTCAGTTCTAACTATTTATTTCCCAAAATCTAGCTTTTCGCCTACGTTGTAACTTCATCGGATAGTAAAAACAACAATAAAAAAAGAACTTCAAACAACATCAAACCACAATTGATTTTTAACACAAAATATGTAGTTACTCTCTACGGGTCAAGAAGACACTGGAGGTGGATCGCATATATATATATATATATATATATATATATATATATATATATATATATATATATATATATATATATATATATATATATTTATTCTTAAAGCGACAATAAAAAGTACAATATGTTTTTTCTAAATAAAAGTATTTAAAATTTTATTTACAAATAGAAATAACTCATTTTAAAGAAATACATAAAAAAACCTTTTATAATTTATAATACCTAACAGCATCATAAAAACTTTAGTAGTTATATCTTTTTTAATACGAAAAAACATTTTAAAATAAAAAACGAAGGCAATTTGTTTCGGTAAATTAAACAGGAAATTAAAACTATAATCTGTGACGGCTAACCTAATAATAGGATTATTTATTGGACTATTTAAAAACCTAATAATATTTTGTCATTTTTATCATGAAAGCTTGTAAAAAGGTATTAAAATGCCAAAAATTTTAACCACAAGAAGCGGTGTGCCATTAAATAAAAAATATAGGTCTATTATCATTAAAAAAAACAAGATAGTTTCAAAGTATTTATTATAATACACTCTTATTTACAGGTTTCAGTTACCAATATCTGTTAATACTAAATTAGTAGTTTTCAATATGATTTTTAAGTTATCACATACTTGTTGATTCATGTCTAAATAAAACTCTCTTAAAAAATTTTCTGATTCGTGTTTAAGCATTCCAACAAAACGTCATATCTTCTGTCTCTTTTTGACATCATAATTTTTTCTTTTCATGATTAAAAAAATAGGGCTTAATTTAGTGATGACATCAGTCGAGCGTAGCTATACCAATTAAAATGTGTAATTAACTACAGTGCAGAGCTAATAGACTGCTACGAGCTCGGCACGTTACAGAATCATACAGTTTCATTGACATAGCTACGTTTGACCGATGTCAGTCCTAAAACAAATACAAAATTATATTTTAAAGACAAAAATTATAAAGTAAATGTTGTTTTAGGGAAACTAATAGTAGAATGAAAAAAAAAATGTTGAAAAAACGTTAGCAAATAACGACAACAAAGAATAACAAGTACTAAAAGGGTCCGTATTCTTCTTAATAAACCACAACAAGGGATACAACGAAAAATGCCCTTATTTCCGAAAATCTCTTTTATTACAAAATGTGGGAAAGAGGGTATTATTAATAAAAATTCCTGTTAAAGAATGTAATCTGATTTTTGGAACTTTTATTAGGTTATATGACATATGCAAGGTTTTTGAGGTTAAATTTTGTTTAATGTACATTTTTAATACATGCAATTTAAAAAAATAATATTATATTCTAAAAATATTGTTCGAGTAATATACGTATACGGGATATTAGGAAAAATGTGGGAATTGGAGCTATTTAGAAGGCAATTTTTACCTTTTAATAATATTTAAACCCATTGTTGAGTCCTCTATTAAATTTAACAAGTTTGTCATAAGCGTATTCTCCTCTTCCTACTTAAAAAAATTCCCTGGGCCAAAGGCAAAATTAAATTAAGGTAAGCTTTTTCCGATATTTTCTTTGGATGAGTCTAAAAAATCAAATATAACATTTTGCCACTTCACTGCTCACCCTTTCTGGGGTAAATATCACTAAGAAACGAAGTACATAGTTATAAAGTACTGTAAACCGCGTCTTCAAAACAGACAAATCAGAATGTTCATGTAAACTATCTTCCCACACATGTGTAAACATTTGCTTTTACTTTTTCCACTTTTCAAATTAACAATATTTTTGTTGTTATTTGCTTTGATTTTACCGTGGAACCCCAAATCCTCTTTGCGAGAGCTTCATTAGGATTACAGAAAGCATTTTAAATGGCAAGCAAATAAATACGTTGTATTGACTAACATCTTAATGAAAAATGAAATTATACATGTGTATACAAAAGCAAAACATATATTATTCCTAAAACATTTTATTTTAGTTTATAAGAGACTTGATTTGTTTAAAAAACTTAATTAACATTATGACTATTAATTTTTTTCTTGCATATATAGATTAAAATATAGCTTGAAGTTTAACTTTTTAACAAATTTTTTTATTGTTATTTACAGCTGGAAATTCAATATAAGATGATGAATATATGCATATGGAGGTTTTACATTTGTATCTATAATATATAACAAGAGTAAGTTACATTTACTTTAATATAAAGCTTAGTTTAAGACTATTTTTGCCTTAGACTAGAATTAACTACCATGTAATTATTATTAATTTTTGCAATAATACAAATAATAAAACAATACAGATTTAAAAAAAAAGTTTTATATTACTTCTACCTACTAATGGTGATTTTCCTTATATTAAAGGATTTTAATTTATTCCAACTATAAAAAAAATAAATCTTACCAGATAGTTCGTTGTGACACAAACAACAAAATACTATTTTAAGGTAAAAATAATTAGATCGCCACAAAAATCTAAAACAAAACAGTATTCTTTTATTTTCACAGAGAAAAAAAAATCAATTGAAGAGAACCACAATTTAGAAGAATATGACACACATGTATCATTATTTTGATCATGGAAAAAGCATTATTAAATTAGAAATATATAGCGCTATCAATTACTTAAAAAAAATGTATTAAAATTTAAAAAATAAGAAAAAAATAATAATTTAAAATTTTATTTACCCTATTTCCACAAGTGATTCAATGCTTTTTAACATTTGAATAAATCCATAAGATCTGACCAACACCATCAAAAACATGTTAATTTATTGCAAACAATTCTGTTGAGTGGATAATTAAAATAAAGGATTTTAAACTACAAATAAATAAATCGCCACAAAATTAAAAAAATTAAAAATAATTTTTCAAATTGTATAAGTAAAAAGTTCACTTTAACTTAAGATAGTGGTGGATAGGGTTGTTTTAATTTAGAAAACTATGACACACATTATTTATTTTATTTATTTATTTTTTTGACATGGATTATAATCCTTAAATTATAGTTTATCACCATCGCATATAAAAAGAAAATCTACAATAAAATATATAAAATATTACAAAAATTCGAATTAAAATTTTATAAAGTTACCATTTATATTAATTAAGTACCAACATTTTATTAAATCCATAAGATTCAACTAACATGATTAGAAGCGAGTTGGTCAATGGCAAACAGTTTTGTTAATAAAATAACGAAACAATATTAAAGTCTTTTAAAACGAAATAGTCTCCTTATCGTCTTCCTTATATTTCACATTATATTTAATAATTGGATATGCTTTTTAACCGTGTTTTCCCTAAACATTTTCTAAATAGGCTTAATTAAATTTATCTCAAAACATATTTGCATATAAACCCAAGTAGGGAGAACAGGCAAAGATTTAATTTCCAAATTATCATTTTTAGTTGCCATATGTTCGTTATTATTTAAGACCCTATTATCCCAACCTGTAAATTGTTTTATTCCCTACGTTATTTAAGATCTTTGGTAGGCTGAAAATAATTAAAATAGGTTGTATTAAAAGCGTAATATATATATTTATATATATACAGGGTGCCACAGATTCGAGTGCATGTATGGAGATCCAAAACCGTAAGAGACGAAGTCGGCTATATAAGGTATTTGTAACTAACCATGTCCACTTTAGAAATTGCAAAATTCCGAGTTCTTCATATCCGAAAGTAATTTACCGATTTCGTTTTTTTGACGTTATTTAAAGATATGGAAAAAAAAAAGACACTTTCCATTGACTTTTTAAGCCTACAAAACAGCTTTTAGAGATATTTCGTACGACGTTTCGTTTTCGTTAAACCATCATCAACTTTATTTTTTTAAATACGGCACTTAATTGTTTATAGCTTTTTTTTAAAGCAGTTATAATCCCAATTACAATGATGTATAACTCTTAATATTTTTCTGTTAAATAAACATATTTTCCATAAGAAACAATAAGTTAGACAAGGAACGCACATCATTTCTTATAGGGGGTTCCATATTTGTTAATAAATATTAAGTGTTATACATTTTTGCAATTGGGATAATAAGGGGTTAAAAAAATAAAGTTGATGATGGTTTAACGAAAACGAAACGTCGTGTGGAAAATCTCTCAACGCTGTTTTGTAGAGCTTAAAAAGTAGCCATGAAAAAGTGTCTCTTGTTTTTCCATATCTCTTTAAATAACGTTGTAGAAAAATAAAAACGAAATCGGCAAATTTCAGTTTTTTTCGGATATCTCTGGAAGTATCCGGAATTTTGCATTTTGGATTGGACATGGTTAGTTACGCAAATACACAACTTTGCCATAATTTAAACGACTTCGTATCTCTTACGGTTTATATATATATATATATATATATATATATATATATATATATATATATATATATATATATATATATATATATATATATATATATATATATATATATATATATATATATATATATATATATATATATATATATATATATATATATATATATATATATATATATATATATATATATATATATATATATATATATATATATATATATATATATATAAAATATATATATATATATATATATATATATATATATATATATGTATATATATATATATATATATATATATATATATATATATATATATATATATATATATATATATATATATATATATATATTTCCTGAAGCCGTCTACATTTATTTCCACAAAAGGGGAAAAGCAGCCTCCGGGGTTTTTTGTACCCTTTGAAGAAAAATGACAAAAGCTACAGAAAAATAAACTTCACTCACTTCCAGATTATAAATAAATGGTGACTTTTATTTGTCTTCTAATAAACACCACGAACGGTGTTATTAAATTTTTAAAATTGACAATAGGACTTTAATTATAACTGAGCAATAATACATGCTTTTAGCTCCAAAGATAATACAGTAAAACTTGTGTTAACGGACACCCTTTTATATTGGCTACCTGTGTGATCGGCCACTTTCAAGCTAACAAAAATCCCTTTTATTAAAACCCTTAGATAATGGACACCCTAATAAAACATCCACGGTCAGACAAAGGTCAATTTTTATAATCTATTTCAGGTAAATCAACCTTTTTATATTGGCCGGAAATTCTTTGGGCTAATTTATATTTTATTATTTTATGATTGCATTCTGCGAATTTTAAAAGTGAGAATACCCAACATTAAATTTATGACCCGGTTCAAATAGGATTAGTGGCTTCGGGAATTATAATCACATTATATTTTTAGTTGTGTCTTAAATCGATAAGAATAAAGTAATCGTGTTCGGAATCGAAATGTGTTTAATCATGTCCCCAAAACGAAATCGTTTGTCACTGAAGGAAAAAATTGATGTTATCGCTAAAAGTAAAAAATACGCTTTAAGTTTGCAAAAACTGGCTGAAAAGTTTGGTGTTGGAAAATCCAAATAAATGATATTATCAGAAATAAAGCTAAACTAAATCGAATGTTTGAAGAAGGTGTTAATTTAGAACAAAAGAGGAAATTCCAGAAGTCTGGAGGATTGGCAGTAGATCAAGTGGTCTTAAATTTGTTCTGCAAAGCAAGAGGTGAGAATTTCCCAATATCTGGACCCTTAATTAAACAAAATGCATTTTTGGCAGCAAGCAATTTAAAAGTAGAAAATTTTATAACCTCGAATGATTGAACAACTGTTACCTGGCAAAACTGGTCACCCTTCTATAAAGGCCAATTATTCTTAATTTTATGGTGACCGATATAGACAAGTTTTACTGTTACTTCTTTAAATAAATTTATTGCAGTTGTATCTTGTTTTTTAAGCGAACAAACTTTTAATTGTTTGTTTAATTGTAAGCAAAAGTTATTAAATAATATTTTTTTAGCTTTAAGGCCATATGATAATAAAATATTTATTATTATGTGATGGTCAAATACATTTTAAAAATATTTCAGTTTGCAAACATATTTTAATTTTATCTTCTATCGACCGATTCGTTCGTAAACTCCACATCGGTTACAAAACATTTTTAAAACAATTTAAATTTTTACAATTAAGGAAACATTAGCCAAATTTTAATTAAATCCTTCCAGTTCGTTGCTTTGTATTAATTAAAACTGCAATAATGTTGCTTCTTTATTCCAACCGTTCTAACAACCTAGTGTCATTTTATTGCTGTCTTAGGTAATAAAATAAACTTTAATCTGTGTAGGTGTAGTGCGTTATAACTTCAGACATAAAATTAAAATAATTGACAATAAAGGTAACCTAAATTAAAGAGCGACAAAGATGCTGTAAGGCATTATCAGCGTCCTCGTTAACACATTTTGAACCATATAACCACATTCGGCTATAATCGCCAATGTGACAGCGTTTTCACAAATTTTGTATATTTTAAATTATGACCCCGACAAAACAATCAAATAAAAAAAAAAAGAAAAATTTAAGTGTATCTACATATACAAAAGAAAAGGGTCACTACACAAAGAGTCACACATACACTGACTAATCTTCTTTTTCTTTCTTAAGAGTCGTCTTGATTTACCACCGGAGGCAGCTCAGCCTCTTGAACTTTTTGTGCCTTATCTTCTATTATCTTTTATACCAATCCTCCCATTAGTCTTGTTCCTTTTACAAGTCTGTATAACCCCAAGACTAGTTGGTTGATATATTCCTGTGGACTTATTTTCGGTTACCTAAATAATGCCTGCCTTTTGTGATTCAACGCTTTACATTCACACAGGATATGGTAGGCTGTTTCTTCCCCCTCGTCGCTCATTCTGCAAAATAGTTCTTTATTGTATGAGCCTATCTTGTGTAGGTGTCCTCTGAGGTTATCGTGCCTTGTTAGCAGCACTACCGTAATGCGAAGTATTTTCCTACTTTGTCTGAGTAGTTCTTCCTTCGTTCTTTTGGATAGACAACTTATGAAGCTTTTTCCATATCTTATTCTTCTAATGCGGTCCCAGTATTCCTCATGTTTGTTTCAGATCCATTCCCTGGTTTATCTTCGAGCTGTGGTTTTGGTCTCTTCAAGGGCAGGTTCTGGTCCAAAGTATAGGTGCTGTTGGGGTTGTTTTGACTGCTCCTGTTAGAGCTAAGCAAGCAAGTCTTTGTACCTTGGCCAGTTCTGTAACAGCAGTTCTTAGTTGCATATTTGCCCACCATACTAATGATGTGTATGTTATCATAGGTCTAACCAACATGGTATATAGCCAATAAAGCCTGTTTGAATCAAGGCTTCATGTGCGCGTCTGATTAACATGAGAGTTACCTCCGCTTTCTTTCTTATTTTCTGAAGATTTTGGTTTCAGGTAAGTTTAGAGTCTAGGATGACACCAAATATTTTTCCCCCCAACTTAATTTTTTACCTCTGTTCAGGGATCCTGGGCCCCAGTTTTCCCTTTTTTGGGGAAAACGACTATGGTTTTGGGGAAGGGCCTTTTTCTCGTTTGGGGGGCCTAATGGGTCGCGCACCCGTTTTTGCCCTTCCAGTTATGAAAATTTAGGGGTCGTCCATGACAAGGGTTTCCCCAGCAGGGGGACAGGACCCCCCCTGGTAACCCGAGCTACAAGATTTCTTCAAGAATTAAAGTATTTCGTCTCTCTTAAGCATCAGGGATTCACCTGCACTTTTCGTCTTTATTTTTCGTCGACGCGCTTGAGATAGATGGGCGTGTTGTCAAACGCTTGTTTTTATTTTGGGCACACTTAGTACCCCCCCTTTTTTAAACATATTTTGGGCCTTTTTTACAAAATTAGGGAAGCTGTTTCTGTGGCTTACCTGTGTGTTATATATATCCTTTTTTTTTTTGAGGTTGTTGTAAGTGGCTCCCAATGTCCACCCGCAGAGTCTTTAAAAGACATCAAAATTTTGGTCTTTAAAAATTTTTTTTTTTATTTGGGGGTGAATGCTACTTTGATTAGCCAGTTGTTAGTATAAGGCATCTTTAAAAATAGCACAGTCTTTTAAAATCTGGTCCTTTCGAAACATTACGGGTTCATCCATCCGTTCCTGGCGATTTTTACGGTTAAATGGTTTATCCCCATTTAATTTTTCAGTCAGCCTCTGGGGCGGATCCTTGGTTCC
>JAHBCN010008433.1:0-38957 GCA_019359885.1 Listronotus oregonensis | reverse complement strand
GGTTCATACCCCTCGCTGCCGACCCATCAGGCACGGGAAGCGAGAGGGAAAGGTTATACAACTATTCTTGTTTCTCTCCCGCACACTTGTTCGCACATCAGGGCTGCCTCTGGTAGGTATATGCTCGAAGGTAGTTACTATTCTATGTTTTCTATAAAATAAGTGTGTGGGTGTACACTAGTTGCTTTAATACGTAGTGAATATCTGCAGAGCGAATATATCCGGAATGTATGCTTCATCTAATACGACCAAACTTCAGTTTGTTGAATTGTATAATCTTATTGAAATTCGGGTTGTGTGCGTTATATCAAAGTGGTAGTAAAAAAGCATTTTTTTAAATTAGTTTTAATGAATTTTTTAAAATATGAAATTCTTTAAACAATAATGAATAAAAATAAACAATTAAAATATATGCATTTTGTAAAAATAAAAAAGTGCGTTCCAAAATCTAGGCTTTACAATTAAGGTTTTTATTTATTATAACAATATATTTGCTGTTAGAGTCTACGCCAATAGTAAAGAGTACAATGACGTCAAATGCGCACAAACGAATATTCACCGAGGCAGCAACACGTGGGTCAGTGCAGTGGGTACTATCCGAATATCGGCATTGGTAGCTTGTTTATATTGATGTGAATATTACAAAACTAAAATTATTGTGTGTTTATCTTTGAACTTTTATGTGTTTTAGTGTGACTTATTAATTGTTGTGACTGTTTGGCGAGTTTCTGTTCCGATGCACCTTCTTCAATTTCATTTTATTTAGAAGTATATTTTACAGTAGATTCTTTGGTAATTGTTTACAAAACGATTTTCTGCTATTTTAACGCCGCCGCCACTGCCATTTAATATCGAAACCTGCTGCAAAGAAAGACGGAGAGACTACTCTCTCGGTTTATTCGCGCAGCCAACGATGACGTCAAAGTATTCTTTACTATTGACAATTACTCTACGGATTTTTCGGTTTGTAGAATGTAGGAAGTTAAAATATATAATTTAGTTTATTAATTTATTTGCATAAAATACCTTATTTTTTTCATTTCGACGACTATTGCTAAGGGTCCTGAAAGCTCCATCTAATTGCACTTTTTTTGTATTCTATCTTAAAAGACTTATTTCAGCTAATTTTACACTTTTCCATTTTTTTTGTTACTTTTCTATGTGACAAAATCCTTCGCGAACTTTAGTTATAATGCGAACTCCCTATTCTTCAGTTGAAGATAGTGACAACTATACAGTTACTTTGTTACGATTGTTGTTTCCATTGTTACGTTCCATTGTTAACCTGATTTCTAATAAAAAGATCGTCGAAGAAAGACGATTCGAGTTTCTATATTAGGTGTTATGGAACATTTGCTGTCAGAAGCGGAACATGATCCCGAGGAAACGAAGTTATTAAAAAGAATTTTTAAACGCCACTTGGGACAAGACAGCAGCAATCAGCTGTTATAATAAAAAAATTAATTACACTAATAAAGAAAATGATGAAAAATCAAGACGAAAAAAAGACCATGATCTAAGAAAAAAAATCTGAAAAAAGAAATAAAGACAAATTTAAAAGTAATAAAAAGATAAAAAAAGAAATAAAGATCAAACAAAAAAAAATAAGGTGTGAAATCAAAATCAGTCAAACGAAAACAAGACAACAGATCGAGAAAATTTAAGAAGACATTAAAAAAGCCAATAATGGATAAAATAAGAGTTTTTTTTAGCTTTGGTTGGCTTTGCACAGGAATGGATACAGCCACTACATTTAACGTATTATATTTAAGTTTTTATAACCAATTAATTTTTTAATTAGTATCTGTATAAAAATCTATACGATAAATATTCGTATACACGAATTATTATACCTTAAAACCATTTACAATATATAATTAGGATTCATACAGACATACACTTCGAATTAAGTCACAAATTGGGAGCTGCTTGCGAAGAATCAAAAACATGCATGACAAGGGCACACGCTTCACGCCATAGTGGTCTATCTAGGCGATTTTGATAATTAACACAAACAGAGGATAATCGACCAGGATAAAGGGATTACAAATAAGGATAGAGTTGGGTTTACGAGCCCCTACAGCTTTCTTACACACAGCTTCACAAAACAAATAAATGCATTATAAACCCTTTTGTCTTCTCGTATTATATAGACTAATGATTGAAAATTCATCGGTAGTAATTTATATTTAGCTAACTCAGTTAATAAAAAGTTGGAAGCATTCTCATTCTGTTCACACTCAAAGCACCAGTGGTCCATATCATCGGTTTTGCCATTACAGTTACATTTATCGGTATCAGAGAGGCCCATTTTATGAAGCATATATTTAATGTTACCATGTCCAGTAATTGCTCGGAAAAGGGTAACATAACAGTTTCTATTAAGTTTTTCATATTTTATTAAAGGTTTGGCAACAAGGTTGGGATATGTTCGAGTGTATCTATTTATGTTCTGGCGTGCATAGCTCTGATACATGTTACGCCAGTAACTGTATATATTTTCTTTTATAATCGAAAAGGTATCATAAAATTGTATTCCAGAGATATTAATATCACTGTTAATGGCTTCTCTAGCCAATCTATCAACGTGTTCATTGCCTTGGATACCAGAGTGCCCTTTAGTCCATATAAAAAGAATGTCAAGGTTTGTATCCCGAAGGATAGTTATTCTTTGAAAAATTTCAAAAACCAATGTATTTCGATATATATTTTTATGATTACTAATTGCCTAAAGAGACGACATTGAATCTGAAAGGATAATATATTTATCTGCCCTCCCATGTTGGGAAATGTACTCCAGTGCCTGTAGTACAGCATACATTTCGGCTGTAAAAATACTGGCATTATCATGGAGTTTAAAGCATTTAGAAACATTATCCATGGGTGCAAAATAGGCGCAATCAACCCCTTCTGGTGTTTTAGATCCATCGGTATATATTGTATAATTAGAAAAATTTTGTTAAATATCCTTGACTATATTGTTATTTAGTTGAATACATTCAGTGTACTGGGGATATACTACTGTTGTGTCACATAAAATGTTTTTATATGTATCCATAAAAAAGGGTATTTTGTCATAGATAACAATATCCTTTTGTAATTGCGATAATTCAACAAAGGCATCTGCTAGTGGCGGAGAGTTTTTGTGTCTCCAAAATTTAAGAGTTAGGTTTTCTGTAGCCAGCTTACCCACCTTGTTTATAAGAAAATCATTAGTAACATAAACATTTTTAATAAGAAATTTCTTTGCTAAATATGCTCGTCTTAGAGACAATGGAGCTTCCCCGGTTTCAGCCAAAAGTGCTTGTACCGGCGCACACAGGCGAAAATCGGGGAAAAGCCGGCCATAAATAGTAGTAGTGCTGATATGAATCACAAACATGTTTAATCGTAAGAAAATGTTAAAACTAAGATAACAGTTAAGCAGTTAAGAGTTTAAAATTCATAATAAGAGCGTTTATTTCGGCTCGAATTGAAGTTGGATTGAGGCACTTAACAGAGAGAGAGAGAGGTAAACCATTTTAACAGAATTGTAGGATGGAGATAGTTAATCCTGCATTTTTTCCAAATTGACTTGCCTTTGTCACTGTTGAGTGCCTCAATCCGACTTCAATCTGCGCTGAAATAAACGCTTTTTGACTGAAAATTTTTGAAATAAAATCCAAAATGACAATACTTTTGATATACCTGAGGTTAATAAAATTGCTTATTATAAATTAAATAAAGTTGTGATTTGTTTGTTTTTGTTCTATTTAATTTTATAACTAACTTTTGTGTGTAAAAATAAGAGCAATTTAAAATACATGTTAAGAGTAATATATTTAAGTATGTAAAGTATATACAGACCTCACTTAACAATAACTTTGTAATAATAATAAAGCCTAACCTATCTTAATAATTAAAATCAATCAATATCTTCACTATCACTTTCATCAGCAGAAACTGTTGGTTCATCAAAAAATGCCAAAACTTTTGAAGGGTACTGTTTAAGCTTTTTAGCAGATGATTTTTTCATATTGGAGATTAAAGGATCAGAAGATATTAAAAGATTACAAAATATATCCTCCATGTTTTGTTTTCTTGAAAACTTCCGTGCATGAAATTCTCTGAATCTTTTAATATCTTTGTTTCTTGATTCCTGGGCTTCCTCGCCAAGTTTCCCAATTGGAACCATAAAATATGATATAATATCAGAACTGTGCATTAAGATTTTATGGACGGAAGTTGGCATATTGTACCACGGATACAATTCTACAAATTTTCTGGCCGTCTCATGACAGTAGTCCTTAAAACTATCAATTTTTATATGAAAACCACTAGAAATTGTTAATAAAATTACTCTGAATCTAAATATCAAATCTTGATCAATGACTGTAATTTCCGAAGATTTAGCAGCATTCTCAAAAAAACGGCGAGCAGTGTTGCCGTCATTAGTACTTCCAAAACCAGGTTTTGGTCTATCAACCAATAGTCCCATTTCTTTAAAAAAATAAGTCTTGGATTCGTTTTTTGGCATTTGCAAGTTTTTCTTTGTTTTCCTGGCCTCGCGCTCGCCATTGCTTAAATTCCATCTTATAAGATAGATGCAGCAAACACTCAAAAAAACGAATCCAAGCATGTAAAAATGACAAACCAAATTGATATCTAGATTCGTCAGTAATTTCCTGTTTTAAAATCTTCTCGATATTGTTAAAATCTTTGGATGTTAGATTACACAAATAGCATCTCTGAGTTGAAGTATTTTCAGTTACAGCATTACACAATTTGCCATCTATCATTGTAAAATATAAAATGTATTTTAAAAATACATCGTTTCCTTGAATATCAAGCTTTGTTGGTTGCAAATCTGAAATTTGTTGGTCAAAATATTGCTTTTCTCTCACTGATAGCTCTGTTGTTTCGTGCCTAAACTGGACTCTAAGAGGTCTACAGAATCGTGTGGAGGAAGGTCTGGGATTTTCCCAGATTACAAACTTATCTTTTGATTTCGGGTCCCCGTTAATGCGCTGGATTGGCACCATTGATGTTAAAAAGATATTAGCATCTGAAATATTGGACTCTACAAACTGCTGTTTGTATTGACTCACCCCAGAACTCCCGTCACACCCCCATTTGCAAATTAAATGTAAATTATTATAATTTTCTTGGTTTAAAGAATTTAAAACTTCTTTTAGGGGCTCAAATAACCTTAAAGATGTATGATCCAGCAAACTTTGAAGAGGCACTTCAGCTACATCTTCATAAATGTTTAGGTTTTCTGGGTAGCATCTTTTTTTCGCGGCAGTTGCGGACTCATAATTAGGATAAAGAGTTGACTTATGGCTTTTTGCCGAATTTCTTATTAGATTATATTGAAATTTTGTCAATTTAGCCTCTACAAAAAGCGATAAGGCTTCGTCCGCTGCAAATGGTATTTCACATTCTTTTTGAAGAGATTTTTTATATTTTGATGCACGGGTTGGTGTTGAGAATGCAACATTATTTAACACATCTGCTTCATCCAGTTTACCTTCGACCTAAACTTCATTTGAGCAGCAAATGTTAGTTCTTCCGGGCTTCGATCTGCTCGCAACGGTTCAGTTCTTCTTCTTTTGATCGTTCACTCAAATCTAAAAATCCAGTGAATGGCCTCCCTCTACTCGATGAAGTTGTATCCTGCATTTCGGCTGGTTGAGCTTCATTCATTGACGAAGAAAACTCCAACTCAATATTTAACCAATCTCGATTTTTATTTTCAAATGCAGTTTTATTTCTTGATGCTGTTGACCATTTTGTGTCATATTTCTCGATGAATTTATATAAGACTTTTGAAGACTCTTCTGACAAGCGTTCAACTCGCATGGTAGAGGTAACTTTTTCTGCCAAATAACGACACTGCTCCATTCTTTCCTTGGACTGACAAATTCTTAACCAATTGACAAGTTGGCTTCTTTTAAACAAAGCAGATTTTGTTGCAGACCCTGAAAAAATAAGTTGTAATTTTGTTAATTATTTTATTACTAGCAATAGCCTATGTTCATCGGGGATAATGTAGGATTCTAATGGTAAAAGAATTTTTTAAATCGATCCAGTAGTTTCGGAGACAATTCAATTCAAACAAACAATCAAATCTTTCCTCTTTATAATATTTGTACAGATTATACTTTGCAATCAATGGTATTTCAAATTATATTAGAAAAATCTTCCAAAATTGAGACCGTAGCTTGAAGAATTGAATGTTAATTCTAAAAAACTACATTATCAATAGCTGTTTGGATTATAATTTATATTTTGAAACTACATGAATGATTGTTAAAACTGTTTCTTTAATTCTTAGTTCAATGTAATTAAAACAATATATTTTAATAAGATTTCGCCATTTAAAATTGGTCGCCATATTGAATTTTAAACCCATATGGCAATTTTTTATTTATCTATTTAATTTTCTATAAAATAATGTTTTATTTTATAAAAATTGATTTATTCTTTAAGTTAGTAGGAGAAAATTATTTGTTGCGTTTGGGACCTACATTTTATACGAATTTGGACCCAGACCATAAATCTTTAAAAATATTTTCTCGTCAAGATCGCAAATTATCGCAGCAACTTAAGATGGGATCTTACAAAGGACTTATTAAACAAAAATTTAAAGCTAATTTAAATGCGGGAAATTAAGGGAAATCATACTTTTACTTTAGCAAAAAGTGAAAAATTGAAATTAAAAAAAAAATTAATTGATAACTTTTCAGAACACCAGTATAAAAAAACGTAAAGAAATATTTTAAATAAATATTATTTCTAATATTCTATTTACCACCAGCAATAGGCTCCATAGTTACTTTACAAAATTTTCACCCACACTTTGCCGAAAAACTGAATATAAATTACTAATTTTCACAGGCGCTTTTGAATCACAATGAAATAGTCTCCACGAACATCAGCTTTCAACTAAAATATTTCTGCAAGTGACAAGACTAAAAATAAAAGGGTGATTGTTTATTATACCCAGGTAACTAGATAATGAAATTATACTCAGAATAGGCCTTAATTGCGAAGTTGGTATTTCCGATTTATGGCCGGGTTTTCCCCGAATTTCGCTTGTGTGCGGCGTGGAGCAAAATGCACCATTAACTACACGAAGGGCTCTATATTGTAAACGGTCAATCTTCTCAAGCCTGGTTTTGGTAGCGCTGCCATAAAATATTGAAGAAAAATCAAAAAGGGGGACCTAGTATATGCCCTATAAAACAATAATGCCGTTTTAGGGCCAGCACCCCAATGACGTTTGGTAGTGGCCTTTAATAAATTTAAACTTTTATCACCCCTAGTCACAATAGAGTTAATTTGGTCTTCCCACGTCTTTTTTTGATCAAGTATCTCTCCAAGATAACGAGAGCATCGTTTCCAGGAAATATCATATGAGCCCATTTTTATAGTGTCCCGATAAGTTAGATTATGTCGAGTGAAAACGGTAAATTCGGATTTAGATGGTGAAATTTCAAAACCATTACTGAAGAAATAGTTTTCGAGGATATTCATGTTAATATTGATATTTTCATTGCTATTTTCAAGGTTTTCGTTAGAGGTATATATACAAAAATCATCTGCGTATTGCAGAATATTAGCTTCTTGAATTATGTTGTGGACATCTGATGTGTATATATTAAAAAGAAACGGACTGAGAACTGATCCTTGTGGTAAGCCCTGACTTGTTATTCTGGGTCCCAGTAATTTGTCTAACCTTTTAATAAAAATATTTCTGTTAATGAATATATTTATGATATTTACAGCCAAAAAGTTAGGAATGTAAAACTTAATCATTTTTTCTACCAGTATATGCAAACTTACATTGTCATATGCACTCGATATATCCAAGAATACTGCAGTCAAATATTGATTTTTTGAAAAATTACTCTGTATATCCAGGGTCAAATGAGCAATGCATTCTGCGACTCCCTTGCCTCTCTTAAAACCCAATTGCATTTTCGGAAAATTATTGTTATATTCCACCCACCACTCCAAACGACTTTTAATAATGCGTTCTAGTGTTTTTAAAAGACATGACATTAAAGATATAGGCCTAAATTCATTAATTTTATTTGGTTTATTAATCGGTACTACAACTACACTTTTTAGTATATCACAGTCATCTCCATTTAGAATAATTTTATTAAATGCTTTGCATAAAATTATTTTTGCATTTTTAGGTAAATGCTCTATCATTGAGTATGTTATGCCATCCAAACCTGGAGAAGTATCTTCCGTGTTTTTAATGTTTATATCCAATTCTCTTGATAAAATGGGATTGTATAGGGGATGCTGGAAATTAACATCATTACAAATTACAAAAGGTCTATTTACTGAGTCAGGAGCAATTTTTTCAAGTAACTGTTGGGCCATATCATCGGATATAGCAGTTACAGTATTATTATTGATACCTGATGATACCGAGTTAATTCTTTTCCATATTGCAGATGGGTTAGTTTGTGAATTATCACTTGAACAAAATTTTGACCAACTAGCTTAAGCTTTTTGTTTAAATATGTTTTTCGACTTTGCCGTAATGTTTTTATAAATTAAAAAGTTTTCTAGGCTGTAATGATTTTTATAATTTTTAAGTGCTTGAGATCGCTCCAAAGCTATTTTAGAGCATTCTTTATCCCACCATGGTGGACTATACTTTTTATTATGTGTTTTAATTTTTTTAAAGCAGAAATTTGCGGTTTCTGTAATAAGATGTATAACATTAGTCAATATTGAGTTTGTGTTTGCCGGTAAATCAATGTTATCTACTTTATCCCTAATTATACAAGTATATAAGTCCCAATCGGGGTCTTTTAAGGACCATTTGTGAATTTTATAATTTGGTAATGATTCTTTATCACTATTAATTTCCAGAATTATAGGTAAATGATCAGAACCGTATGAGTCTTCCAAAACTGTCCAGCTAGACAAATTTAATAAATTGGCCGAAATAATTGATATGTCTAAGACGGATTTGGTATAATGGGCAATCCTTGTTGCCTGCCCTTCGTTTCTTATTACAAGATTAGGGGTCGCATCTATAGCATCAACTAATATATTACCTGCTTGATTATTTTGGTTACTACCCCATATTGTGTGTTGACTATTAAAATCACCTCCAATAATGCATGTTTTGGAAAACTGATTAAAAATTTGTATATAATCATTTACCAAAATTCTTGTATTTGGGGGACGGTATAAGGAGACAACAGGTATAATTTCTTTACCTATCTTAACGTTAATGCCGCATATTTCGATATTGTTATTTAAGTTAAAATTAATAATATTGTAGGTAAATTCATTTTTGATAAAGATGGCAACACCGCCTTTACCGTCTGCTCTGTCCTTACGAATCACATTATATCCAGCTAAGCGAATATTGTGTTTCGGTTTATACCAAGTTTCCGATATTAAAGCTATATCAAATTGGGTATTTTCGCACAGATTTTTCAAAAAATTATGATTGGCGAATGCCGACCTGGCATTCCATTGTATACACTTAATTTTGCGATTGAGAGTCACTATAATTATTAAAAAGAGTCGTAACAGTATTCGAAATTATATTCTGTAAATTTTCCCCTGAAAGTATAGTTTGAATAGGTGCGAATTCATTTGATGATTGAAAGATATTCATTATATTTTCGAGGAGGTCATTCATAATTTTAGTTTTAATATCCTCAAAGGACTTTGTTGCAGGTGCTATTGGGTCACCACTATATGACCAATCATATTCCCTTGTAGGGCGTGGAGATTCTAAGGTCTTCTGTTCTACGCTTTTTAGTAGGATTATTAAAATCAACATTTTTAGGAGTAGTATTAGCAACTCTAATTGGTTGTAAAACAGGTTTTCGAATTTTGGGCAGTTCGGAGAATTCGATATTATTAGTTAAAAGCGGTGCATACTTATTTTTATCTACTAAGCTAGCGTATGAGGGGTTGTTAACGACCTTTTCAGCGTCTTTAAATGACAGATTTAGCTGAGCCATACATTGCTTTGTACGTTTTTGTTTATCAAAAACGGGACATTTTTTATCAATACTGGAATGTTCTGTGGAATTACAATGTAAACAATATTTAGCACAGTTTTTACAAGAATCGCCATTTTCATTGATTACTGTTCCACAGTTTCTACATCTTTTTGTACTTACATTGGGTCGATGTATGCCCATAGCGTAGGCATTTAAAACTTTGTATTACAGGTGCGTAATAGGTGTCTTCGAAACATCTAAGTTTACCTAAAAATACATATTGAGGCAGTTCTACCTTAGCAAATGTAACTTTAATTAGTTGTCTAGGTACTTCTATAAATTTACCTTCCTTAGTTTTATTTTGAATTTTACGGAAAAGTCTTTTAATTTTAAGGACTTTAATTGGAGAGCTGATCATTTCCATTGATTTTTTTTCGGTATAACCGGTATCGACACCTCGAATAATACCTATCTTTTGGGTTAAATTTAGTGGTATATAAGCTACTAAGTCATGATTATCAAAAAAATTATTTGAAACAATACGATTTGCTGCCGAAGCACTTTGAATTTCTATTTTAATTAAATTTCTACCAACTGGATACAATTCTTTTATAAATTTCTCGTCTTCACCTAATTCACTAAGCATTTCATTAAGTTTCATAGGATGAATGCGACCTATATTTAAGTATTTGTGTTCCACACATATAAAGTACGGTTCTGGACTATCTGTATGAAACCGATTTTCTCTATTTATTTTTTGACCCTATCAGATAAAACTTTTTCCGCCAATGTCGTGTTATCACAACTATCGTCAGACATTACCTCAATATCTTCATTATTCTTATTTTTTTTAGACGTTGATCCTCCGGGTCCCCCCCCGTGGTATATCCCCATCGGTGTCCTCATTGTTAACGGAACATCAAATGGGGAGAGCAAGATATTAAAAATAGTCACGCTATATACAAAACCTCTAAATTCTATAAACCTAATTGTAAGTATAATAATTTTTAAAACTAGAAAATAAAATGGATTGTATTCACCAAATTCTGTATTATTTTACATATAATCCCAGACTGGCACACGCGGAACGTAGGAATTTATTCACAAAAAAACACAATCTCGGGCCGGTCAATGCACACGCTATCGTGTTTCAAACCGAACTGAAAATAAGAGTTAAGATATAAGAAAAAAAAATGTTGCTTTAACTAAAACTTACCAAGAAAGATGTTAAGGAAGAAATGCAAAAAAATAACAGTTGTTCAAAGACAAATTTAATCAAGTCCAAGGTCAAATGCAACAGAAGGTACAATTTTACAGAACCCAACCAAACTACGCACCAACACACAAAGCAAGGTGTAAAAAAACAGTGGTTTGAGGTTTGACTTCAGGTTCAATGTTTTGGACTGGCCAGCGATTAGGCCCAATCTTAACCCCTTTGAAAATTTGAGAAGAATCATAAAATCTATTAGGTACACTTAAAATATACCATTCTTTTTTAATTTTGCAGATAGTAAGAATGTTAAATTTGTAATAAGTCTAGACCATATCTTTAAATCAGGTTTACATAAATTATGGATCATTCATAAATTAAATTACTCGTTAAGGGGGAGAGTGACAGTCAATAAAGTGTAACATCGTGTGACTAGGGTAACTATAGTCATAAGCTTTGTGACGTCACATAAACCCTCTTTTTGCTTTCTAAACAATATTTCATAAATTCTTTTTTAGATACTACTTAAATTGCCAGAAATGCCGCAGAAATAAGTGCATTTAATAGAGTGTTGCGTCGAATGGTCGCGGTCTTACTGGTTTTGTATCAAAACATGATTATTTCAGACAGCATGTCTTTAAATGTTAGGAATAAACAATTTTTTTTTGAGTATATATTGATTTATTTATAATTTTTTTTTACATAAAGTAGCCTGCCGCAATACTTCAATCCATCTGAAGTAGTAAAAAAAAATGATGACAGCCATTTTGGTTTTGGTGGACACGCCAAATTTTTCGATTGTAAGGGTTTACAAAATATTCCCTGCTTTAAAAGCATTTTTCTTTGAAGAATAAAACAAAAATCATATTGTTTATTATTTTGTAGGCGAAAATAAAGATTTAGTAGTTAATTCACATATCTACAGAATAAATGTAAAATTCAGAGACATTTTAATTTTTGTATTTTTTTTTGAGTAGGAGAGTAATGGTATGCTTTCTTTTTATTTGCTAATATATGTTGGTAGTATAACCATTGTAATATAACTACCTTTTAATTTGTATAAGTTTTTTCATGAGAAAAATCCCCAGTGATTTTTGAATGTGATTTTGGGGAGTTTTCGGGTTTGTGCCCGTAAAGACTTTCCATAAATAAATGGGGTCCTTAATTTTTAAATCTTTTTTAATTTTCAAATTTAATGAATAAAAGATGCAGTTAACAGTTATACAATGTCGGATATAAAATTCATGCAAACATCGACTTTCATCAATATTCAAAGATCAGAAGGATTTTCGAACAAAAAAAAAGTCCCTTTTCACTATTTTCAGGTTAAAATTGAGGATTAAAAAAATAAAAAATCAACGGCCGCAAGCTAACTTTGTAGGATTTATTGCCGATTTTGGAACTGTTCTTCAATTTTCTGGCCAATGATGGGTTGCCGAGATATCAATGGTTAAAGCCAAAAGAATCCTTTTGCACTTAAAGTCGGATATCTCCGAACCAATCATCGTAGAGAAAAATTAAAAAAAGATAAATGAAGCTGAATGAACAGGCTGTACCATGATTTTATTGTAAAAAATTCTCAAGCCCGTGGACAAAAAAAACCACAAAAAGTACAATTTTTTTTGTATTCCTTCGAAATACGTCGCTCTTTAAATTTTCAAAGATTTAATAAATAATCTTCAAGCTTTAAGAGGATTTTACGATCTCACAACGTTTTTTACAGAAATATAGCCCTCCAAAATCACTGAAAATTTAACATTTTTTTCTTACTCTATCTATTTTTTGCAGTCAATTTTATCGCATATATTAGTAAATAATGTTGTTACTTTTAGAAGTAAATTTTAGAAAGTAAAAATACCGCTTAAATTATTACTTACTAAATTTAACAAAACAATTTTCTAATTTACATTAAATTATTAAAATAATTTAAATACATTGTTTGTTACAAATTTCGAATATACATTTATTATAAATTTAATTTATTTTGTATAAAGCAATTTTACTTAAACAATCACTTATACAACGGTATGCAACCAACCATACTTTGTTGGGCAACGCATCTATTTGTCGGAACTTGAATTGTAAGTTTGGAATGTAATAAACAATTAGATTTTCGGCCTCTGACTAAAGAATTTTCGTCAAACCTAGGAGAGATTTAAATTTTGGTCAAAATTCAATTTAATGAAATCGGGGTTTGACCAGTCCAACTTCAATTAGGTATAAGAAAGGCTCTCTAAATTAGATGTAATAAAACGATTTTTTTTTATATTAATGTTTATTGTTGTTATACTGTCATAGTTAAAATAAAAAAAAAAGTCTTTATTCAGACATGGTGAGGCATTATGACATTTAGAATTGCACAATAAGTCAGATATCTTACATTTATAACTAACCGCAAATATAAACTTATTCAAAAGGTGTTACAAAATACAGTCGACCGACGTTTGACGAGTCTGCCAGTCGCTTCTAGAATCGACGAGGCAAAGCCCGAAACAGATTATTTTACTTTTGACGTTTGACTAAAAGTTAGGGAACTCTAGGTTTGACTAAAAAAATACTTTAGTCAAAGGCCGAAATTGGAATTTATTTCGGGGTTAGCCCGAAGGCTTTGGTCAAACCTAGGATAAACCAGTCATTCCGCGAAGAGACTGCATATCGACCTTTGACTATGACATATATATACGTCTGGCAAAACAATTTCTTAGGTGCAGATATTTGCAGTGCATTAAAAGGAGATGTCAATTTAATATGCGAAATAAATACAGATAAAAAAACGTGGAGTTGCCCATTCCCTTTCTACCAACCCAAGAAGGAGAGGAAAATACCTCGGCCGGACTGCGACAACACACACACACAGTCAGTGATGCCAGATCTCACGATTATTGGTAAGTTTTGGTTCCGATTTTACGATCTTACGAATAAGGAAGCAATTCTTACGGTTTTTAAATAAATCTTTATAAAATAAAATATTGCATTAAAATTAAATGAAACCGACAATATTCTATCCATTTATTTATAAAATAATTTACTCCGTTCCTGTAGTGAATGATAATAATGTCATATCGAAAGAAATGACCGGGGAATCCCCGTCGCCTACAAGCGTCATATAAATCACTGTTGTATTTAAAACAACAGTAATTAAAAAGGGTATTTAATTTTTATCAGACTTAAGCCTAAAAATAAAATAATAACTGCTATTTTAAAAAACTTATGAACATTCTTTAAAATTAATAAAATTATTAGTAATCTTTATTATAAAAAAACAAGTCTAACAAATACACTTAAAAGCATTCTCATTTTAATAAATGTTCGAAGACATTGCCCTGCTGAGCTTCGCATTACCCGAGCCGATTAAAAAACTTCCTCCTAACATTTGACAATACCTCCGGTGTAATGGAGTTAGTAATGTCGAATATTTTGGTTCTTAACTCAACTAAATTTACTGGCTCCTCATGTGGATACCTGTAAATTGATGAGTTAATTGGCCCCAAAAAAATCGGGAGGAGTCAAATCCTGTGACATTGCCGGCCATGCTATGTACCTCTGCCACAAATAAGCCATTAAAGAAAAGTCCTAGTGAGAAATTACTGAACAACCTATCGAAATTCCTAACACATTAAAGTTATTCGTTGAAACTCTTTTTGGCATCTATTTCGATAGTAATATCACTGGATAAAAATGGTAGGTGGCTACGAAAAACAATTTATTGATATTAGAGTCTCCTAATAACGTTAATTATTACCTAGATTTTGGTTAAAGTTACATAAATGTTAGCCAAAAGGTATTAAAAATTAATAATTAGGTTTATTTAACATTTAAAGGTTTTTCTTAAATTAATTTAATTTAATTAATAAATAATAATAATTTACTCGAATTTTTATAATACGTCAAAATAAGATTTTGTTAGTTAAATAAACTCCAATGAAATAAACTGTTTTTCATAGCCACCTATCATTTTTATTCAATGGTATTACTATTAAAATAGATGCCAAAATCAGTTTTTAACGAATAAGTTTTAATTTGTTAGAAATTTCGATAGGGTTATAATTGGAAAAATGTTTGTTTTTTAGTCCTGCATCTAACGACCTAAAAATATACAGGGGCTCATATTAAAAATAAGAAAAATAAAGTGCTTTCAAATTTGAAGAGTTTGACACTAAATTTTGGACACCCTGTACAGTTCGAATTAACCAAACATAACCTAAGCGACTGGTACTAGGTTACTTAATAAGTTCCTTGTTTAATTCTATTATTCAAGCACCATTGGTATTTTTATACATTTTTAAATTCAATGGTGCAAAACAGTTTTTTTTATATTTTATTTTTTTTTCTCTGAAACTACTAAACCAATGTTGACAAAATTTTAGAGAAAGATAGATGACCACAAGAGGTACCTAAATATACAAAAAAATACAGAGCATTCCATTTAAAAAAATGCACCATCGTGACGTCACACTTTTTTGTGACACCCTGTATAACCAAAATTATTTTTCTAAAATGCACCTGGTTAGGTAACGTCTGCAAAATATGAAAATTTTACAGTGAATAATAAATGAGCTACATAAGACGGGAGGAGAGTGCGGACCTGTATATATATATATTATATATATATATATATATATATATATATATATATATATATATATATATATATATATATATATATGTTTTAACGAATGTTATATAAGTATAAACTTCTTTTATTACTTGTCTTTATCTATATCAAAGTCTTTTATTTCTATGAAAAGAGTAATATGAAATTTATTAAATTGTTTTCAATTAACTTATATGTCCAAGAATATACCATATTACGAATTTAACATTGAGTTTCTAGAAAGATCCTAATTAGCGAATATTAAACATCAAATGACCAAGAGGTCATTTGATGTTCGCTAATTAGATAATATAAGTACCCTAATCTCATCCACGGTATAATTTTCAAGTAACGCGACTTTTAAAGGGTAAGCACATGCCATTTAAAATATAGTTATTAATAGAGATAGCAAAAGCAGGGCCTATGGGCGCACGGGGCGATGAACGCTCGGGTCCCCCAAGCAAAAAGGGCCCCGACCACTGTAGGGTGGTAAAAAATTATTTTGCTAAAAAGTTTAAACGTTTAACGAAAGGCTAATACATTTGGGCCAAATATCTAAGAAATAAAAAATATTTATTTCTTTATGTTCCTCAAAAATCATATTTCTAACCAAACGAAATGGATCCCTGGCAAACTGAGCAAGCGGGTAACCGTGCGCGGTGCACAGAGCTGTTTTTATAAATAGAATTAGGATGTCCCAGTAGGTGCTGCTGTCGAACGGAGGGCTTGAGAACTACTACGTAACCGCGTGATCGCGCGCCCCTCTTTTTTGGGGTTATGAGAGTCTAAATGTCAAATGTGGAGGTGTGCTTAAAGGAAAATTTCTGAGAGAAAAGTAAGAATGTAAAACAATTTACAATAAGACTCTTGGTATATTAATAAGTGGTCTTTAATATTTTTCTTTTTTAATTTGAAAAAAGTATACAGATATAAAAGTCGCATTATAAACAATATCTAAAGACCAAAAACAGTCAGCGGATACAAAAATACAGGCATCTGGTTTAGTAAAATCTATGGAATGTTTTGAGACAGTATTTCTTACCCATTTGTGGAACAACATTTTAGCCCGGATTAATAAAGTTAACAAAATATTGCAAAAGCCCACTTTGACTCTTGCCACCTCAGTGGCACTACTAAGCCCACTAACGAACTTTATCAACAAGAAAAGAGACAGTTTTGACAGATACCTAACATTAGCTAAAACAACCATGGGTTGTAAATTTGAAAAGTGTGAGAAAAAACGCACTACCAAACGCAGTTCGAAGATAGCGTTTTTTGATAACCCTTAGACCCAAGAATCAGTGCCTTTCCCAATCATTGATGCAATTGCTATAAATCTCAGGGAAAGATCATTAAAATATGACGTTGCAGCGAGAGGATTCGGGTTTTTAGAAGATATAATCACTTTGGAGGCTGCTTGTAGCGCTCTGGCAGAAAAAATATCAAAACGATATAAGTAGCAATGAACTATATGAAGAGTACGTACATTCAAAATGCTTTTTGGAAGAAGACAAAAATCTAGAAAAACTTCTCTTGCAAACTGCCCGTGAAGTCGAGAGCGAGGATGAAAAAGACGACCCCAACTCCGCAACACAACTGTTTAACCTGATTTCCAATATTCTATAACATGTTACTATGTTCCAATTTTGTTTAATCATTCTATTCAATTTAAATGTTTTATATGCAAGATGTATGATATTGTTTGTTTAAACGTTACTGGGGTAGGGCCCATTCACGAATTCGCCTGGGGCCCAGAAGTCCTAAGTTCGGCTCTGAGCTAAAGTCCGAATTATGTCATTAAAAAAACGACAAGCTTAATTAGTTACGCGGGCAACAATATGTTTAATAGATTTAAAGTTCAAGAGTCAGTGATTGGCGTCATGAAAAGTTTTAGCTCAAGTATGCCAGTACCATATTTAACCAATGTTACTATTTCAATTTAGCCTAGATATCTATTACGTAGCTAGCTAGCGCCTAAGGTAGTTAGAGTCAGAACCTAACTTTTGGTTTATACCAGTTTTTAATTTTTCTTGTTTTGTCAACATGCATCCATAACCTCCCATAAAATAATATATATTAAAAAAAAACGATAAAGTAATTTTATATATTATTAATGTTTATTGAACAAATGTAATACTAACTGCTTTTGTAAATATCATATAGAGCACCATTAAAAAAACCATCCTAATCTGGATCTAAAAACTCAGTCAACAAATCCCCCGAGGACTATAAAAGCCCAAATATTTTCGGGGAGAACTTTGACACTAACTATAGCATTAGGAAAAGTTTTTAGGCGCCTGAGCCATTTGACGCATTTGAAACTCAGGGCGCCCGATTTTCTGGAGTAAAAAGATTGGGATCGTCGGGTAAACGCGAATTGACACAATTGACAGCTGCTGAAAAATGGATAATTTAATTTTTCTGCGTATTATAAATTTTAAGTGTAAAATTTATAATACGTTAAAGTAAAGCACTTGTATATGGGCAAACAAAATTATTCTACGCTTTTCTATGTGAACCCATAATTTTTTGTGTTAATTTTACAATCCATTGCTTAAAACCACAAATAAACAAATAGTTAATAAACGTTAGGTGGGTTACATTCTCGGTCATTCTGTTTTCTCTGTGGCGTCTAAATTATCCCTAGTGCTCTGTTGATAAAGTCACCTGCTCGATACCTGCCATGCCTGCTTTAACCTAGAGTCAAAGCGAATTTAGTCATAATAGGATGACGGTTGGTGGACCAAAGTCGACTAAACATAACTCAAGGCAGTAGTTATCGATTTTGTTTGTTTTATCCAATTTAACGCGTACATTCGATTAAATTATATTCTGCCTAAGTCCATTAAAAATATTAAAACTAATATTGTTCATATTTTGTTCAGAGGCATTTATTTTGTCATGGAACCTAGATATTATAACAAAGGATGGGTTACCCGACCGTAAAACAAGACAGTGTTATCTATGTCGAATTTTGATTCTCGTTCTATATCAACAACCGTCTGTCTGCTTTTTAATAAGACAATAAATGAATGATCTGCAATAAACTCTCCTGGAGGTACGGGTAGCTCAAAACACAGTGGCTGAAGCATCATACCTGAAAAGTGTTTATTTTTACCGGTAAAATTAACAATAACATTTAGATAGCATAAAAACACAAAGAAACCATTCACCACAACAACATGTAGGGGCAAACAATTTAAGTTGCGGTATATTTTCTTTTAAAAATGGTCATCATAAGCCGAAAAGTTGAGCTTTTTATACGTTTTTAGCAGGTTGTAAATATATGAATCACTTCATTATTTCAAGATGGCTTTATATTAAGTAATTATTTTACTAATAAAACGGTTAAACCTCTTGCATAGTTTTCTTTAGTAAATATCCGCATTTTCATGCCACTATCTCTTGGTAACTGTTATTACTGGAATTTTTCCTAAAAATAACCTATTCACTTTAAAAATAATATTTAAAAAATACTAAATGATAACTATCGAAAAAAAATCACAAAAAAATCCAATTTGTTTTGTAAATTTTTTGCATGGTTTAATCAACTTTAAGATAAAGGTTTAAAAAACAATACCCCCAAGGGGCCCTATTTACAACCCACGAACGATTATCCTAAATTTTGACATTTCCCAATTTTAATGTTTTTGAGAAGGGGAAATTTCCCCTATACTTGCACTGCCTTTTTAAAAAAAATTTAAAAAAAATTGTGCTGTTTTGTGCTTTCTTGGGCTATTCTGTGGCGTTAATAAAAACTTTTGTTCTATCATTTATTCAGCTATTAATATATTTTTTTTTAAATGAGAAAAACCATTATTTTACAAAATTTTTTTTAACTGAGTTAGCACTGCCATTTTGCATAGTAGCGAATTAAACTGTTGTGCTGAACCTGTTCGATCATGTGCCGTTAATAAAAATTTTGAAAAAATATTAGAAAAAAAAAACAGATTTTTATGTCATGTTGGCACTGCCACTTTGCATTATATTATCTGTTTCCTAAAAAAAAAGATTCTAATATTTTTTTAAAATTTTTATCAACGGCACATGACTAAACAAGTTGAGCACAACACAACAGTTTAACTCGCTACTATGTAAAATAGCAGTACTAACTCAGTTGAAAAAATGTTTTTTTTTTTAGTAAAAAAATGGTTCTTCTCATTAAAAAATATATATTAAACTGAGCACAATACAGCACGGCACTTTATTTTATTTGTGGTGCAAAATGGCGTTGCTAAGTAGGTACGAAAAACTATTCCTATTTTGTTTATTTTATATCTCAGGAAAAAGTACATAAAAAAAGTTTTTGTTAACGGCATAGAATAGCACAAGGACAGCACTATGTTTTTTTTTATTTTTCCAAAAAGGCAGTACTAAGTATGGGGACATGAACGCAGAGGTAAAAGAGAAAACCGTATCACATAAATATATTAAAATGCGAAAGTAGTAAGTTGTTAAGTTAATAAAAGACACCCTTATATAATATCATTTATTAGCTTAAAATAAAATAATATACAAAATAACTGTATATATATATATATATATATATATATATATATATATATATATATATATATATATATATATATATATATATATATATATTTACAGTATGTCCACAGGAAAGGTGTTGAAAAACTTTTTATTTTTGATTTTTCTAAGAAAATACTCTGATAAAAATTTTTACTTCTTAAAGTAAGATTGGGATGGAAACATTTAACATATTTTATACATGGTGTTCAGAAGATGAAAGACTTAAAGGTAAAAGAGTAAAGTGCATTTTATTTGAGAAGATATGAAAATAAGTTACTAGGAAAAGTTGTTCAAAATTAAAGATAGTCTCTAATACCAATATTTGAAAAATCGGCCTACTTTTATTTTTGTGATTAGAATTTATTTTAATATCGATTTAAATTTTTAATATCAATTTATTATCAAATTTTTTGCTGTTAAGTAAGCATTTAAAGCTGACGATACTGCGGCTAATGAATTATAAAAGCAAAGTATCAATAAAGCTTATCACTAATCAACGCTACTAGTACAAAAATTTGGAATTAGTTAATTGATAATAAAATTTTAATCACAAATAAAATAAAAGTGGGCCGATTTTTAGAAAATTGGATTAGAACTACTTATGTTAGAACAACTTTTTCTGTCTTTCCATATCTTTGCATATAAATGCCTTTCTCTTGTACCATTTTAAATTTTTCAATTTTCTGAACACCCGTATTATGTTAAATGTTTCTATCCCAATCTTACCAGAAGCAGCAAACATTTTTATTACAATAACTTTTTTCGATAAAATTAAAATAAAGAAGTTTTTCCTATTCAACACCTTTTCCGTGGACACAATACGATACACGGAAAAGGTGTTGAATAGTAAGAAACTTCTTTATTTTATTTTATCAAAACGCTACTCTTAAAAAATTTGCTCTTCTTAGAGTAAGATTGGGATAAAACATTTAACAAATTTTATACGTATTCAGAAAATTGAAAAAACTTTAAATGGTTCAAGAGTCAAGTGCATTTATTTGAGAAGATATGAAATAGTTACTAGAAAAAGTTGTTCAAAAGTAAAAGATAGTTTCTAATATCATTTTTCAAAAAAATCGGCCTACTTTTATTAATTTGTGATAAAAATTATTTTAATATTATCTAATTCCAAATTAACAACTCTTTATTGTACTAGTAGGCGTTGATAGTGACAAGCTGTATTGACATTTCGCTTTAATTTATTAGCCGCAGAAACATCAGCTTACTTAACAGCAAAAAATTGATAAAATTAATATTAAAATTTAAATTGGTATTAAATTAATTTAATCACAAATTAATAAAAAGCAGGCCGATTTTTTTGAAAATTGGTATTAGAGACTACCTTTTAATTTTGAATAACTTTTCCTAGTAACTTATTTCCATATCTTCACAAATAAATACTTTACTCTTGTACCATTTTAAGTTTTTTCAATTTTTGAACACCGCGTATAAAATATGTCAAATGTTTCTATTCCAATCTTACTCTAAGAAGTAGCAAAATTTTTTATCAGAGTAGCTTTTTCTGATAAAATCAAAAATAAAAAGTTTTCTCTTCAACACCTTTTCCGTGGACATACTGTATATATATATATATATATATATATATATATATATATATATATATATATATATATATATATATATATATATATATATATACATATATACTTATTTGTTTATTTTCTTTGACCTTTGCCTTGATATATTTTTTTTCTTTCCAAAATTTTCGGATTTTCGGGAAAGGTCAGGCAATATAAAAAAGCGGTTTTTAAGAAATTTTTTCCCCCTTTATGAATTACGACGTTTGGACGGAAGGGCCTTTTCAGAAAAAAGGGTTTTTTTTTTTATAACAACAAATAAATTTTTAATAAAAAAATTTTTTTTTTATTGAAATGTTCCTATACAACCCCCAAAAAATCTCTACTTGGGCTTTAAAAAAAAAAATAAATTTTTGTTGAAAAGAACATTTAAAATTGAAATGACAAACAAACAAAAAAATTTTTAAAAAAGTTATTTTCCCAATAAACGGCTTTTTTCAACTATTTATTTTTTTAAAGTTATTTTTTTTTTATAGTTTATAAACTAAGTGGGTTTTGCTAGTAGTTCTAAAAACTATCAAAAAAAAATAAAAATTAAAAAATAGTTGAAACGATGACCGTTTATTTTTTTTTTTTTTAAAAATTTTTTTGTCATTTTTAAAGTTCATTAAAAACAACAAAAATAAGTTTTTTTTGTGAACCCCCCTTTTTTTTAAGGTAAAAAAGTTTTAGGTAAAATTTAATCAAAAAATTTTTTGTATTAGTTATTTGTTGTTATAAAAAAAAATTTTTGATAAAACCCCAAAAACGTTTTACTAAATTGGATAAAAATTGTGATTTTTTTTATATTTCCTGATTAAAAAACATCATATATATAAAAAATTTATATATATATATATATATAAAAATATATATATATATATATATATATATATATATATATATATACATATATGTTGGAAAAAAAAAAAATTAAATACTGGGAAAACGAATTTTGTATACCTTAAAAAAAAAACCTAATAAAAATAAAACTTTGCAGGCAATTTTTTTACGGGGGCCTTTGTTTAAAAAATTTTTTCCTTTTATTTGGAAAAAAAAAAAATTTTTGGCATGTGCCTTTGTAGTCAATATTAGAAGCGTCGAGCGAGTCCGTAACTGAGCCGTCGAACTACTAATGTGGTTTTAATTAATGGTTACAAAAAAATAGCGACCAGTCGTTTGATATCGCTTTTCCTCCATACGAGCTCTCGGGGCGGTTTTCAAATATTTCATAAAAACTGCCGATGCTGGCACATTTTTAATTTTCTGCACAGTCGGCTAGCAAATGCACCGCCGTAAATTTCTAGCTAATACCGAACGGCTTTTGTCTCGTAATTCACACTTTGGAGAGATTTATGCTTTATTATAGATATAAAAAAGTATTAATAACAAAAATCTACGTTTGTTCTAATGAAATTAAAAGCCAGGGTATTAAACACAACATGCTGTTTTAAAAATTAAATTTTATTTTAAATTTTAGCCCAAACTGTATTGACTATATTTTCTTATGTACAGTTATTAAGACGTTTTCGAAAAATTTAAACATGTATCAATATTCAGGATCATTAACTTAAAACTCGCAACGACTTCTTTGAAAAAAGATGGAGTAAAAAAAATCGGTAAATGAAAAGTGTTTTTTCATATTTTTTATGGGAATAGGGGCTCTTGTCTTTTTTTATGAAATAAAAAGTTTCGGCTTGTTTGGTCTTTTTCAATGTCTACAACAAATATATTTTATTTTGGAATGTTTAATTTAAGACACAATGTTTAAATTAAGATGTGGGGGCATTTTTTACAGTTTAAAATTATATCATATTCTACTATCTAAAACATAATAGATTTTTTCTGACTCACTTATGACAAGAATATCCATTTGAATTAAAAACATATATGTGTCACTAAACAATTTAAACAAATTAAAACTTAGACGTCAAACATTTAAAACTTTTTAGAGGGACAAAACATATCTACATTTTTAGTATTTTGAAAATTAAACTTGTGTAATGTTTGGCTTTCGTGTTTTGTTATTGCCGTTTAATTTTTATTTTTTTGTCATATTTGTGGCCATTTGGTCGGTTTTGAAGATATTAGTTGTTTTGGCCTATGTATACGCTTTGGGCAGTTGTTACAAGGTATTATATATATATATTATATATATATATATATATATATATATATATATATATATATATATATATATATATATATATATATATACATATATATATATATATATATATATATATATATATATATATATATATATATATATATATATATATATATATATATATATATATGTATATGTATATACATCTTAACAACATTTTTGCATCATTTAGTTGTATCCCTTTTTTTTCATCATGAAATACTGAAGTATATGCTATTATTATATGTCAAATTGATCAACTTTTTAAGGCAATAGGCGATAACGTATTCAATTTTAATATACTCCCAAAAAAAAAGTTTTTTCAATTTTATGTAATCATCATTGTTACGTCATTTTTTTTTTACAGATACTGCTGCGCCACAATATATAACATTTTACTTTACCACTATTTGAACATCAGATCGTGAATATTTATTTCACATAAACGCACTAGTTGCGTCAGCATTGTTGCCGTGTTTCTAAAGTAAAGAACAATATATTTTTTAAACAAAATTTATATTTTTGCCGGCTATGTTAAATGCTACATCAAATAAAGGACGTTAAGTTACGTCGACGTTGGTAACTGCGTCAAAATAGAAGAGTAGAATTAAGTTTTTCTATTTTAGGATATGAAGGAAAGGATAATACTATTAAACTTTTCACTCGGAACGCCCTGAAACAACGGCGGTAGATTTATTGAGTATTTAAAAGTTTGCAATCTGATTGAATCTGAGTTTCTGAGGCCATAGTTGTCTTAAAATTTAAAATGACACAACATATTATTAACTAAAGATGAAAAATTGCGACATTTTAGCTATCGGACACCAAGTCCCATTCTACTTGGAAAAAATATCTTTAAATCTAGGATTACAAAAAATTGTCACTTTCTCTTAATCATTTTTTTTTCACCAAAAGTATGTAAAATAAGGATTAAGTTCCTATCTAAAAATCTCAGTCTCTTAAGGTACTGAGATCTAAATTTAGAACCAAGTTCTTTTTTTCACTGGGCAAGTGTTTTACTGATCTGGCTGAAAACTGGTGCTCAACGGAAGGGCTAAATGTCAATTCAAGTAAAACAATTATAATACCGTTTACAAAAAGGAGGAAAACAAGGTTTATAGCTCCTATGTTAAACGGCATTACGATCAAACTTCCTAAAGAAGTAAAATATCTGGGAATTGTTCTTAACCAAATACTCAATTGGAACTCGCAAATAAAAAGGACTATCGCAAAAGCATTAACGGCACTATGGGCGTGCCGCAGACTATGTGGTAAAACATGGGGTCTAAAATCCAAAATGATCTACTGGTCATACATTACAGTTGTAATACCTATAGTTACTTATGCCTCACTGGTCTGGTGGCCAAAAACAGAGGAAAAAACTAAACAAGGAAAGTTTCTGAAACTGCAGAGACTTGCCTGTCTGGGAGTTACTGGAGCAATGAAAACTTGCCCAACGGCAGCTCTGGAGACAATGTTGAATCTCCTTCCCCTGCACCTGCACATAAAGAGGGAGGCGATACTGAGTGCCTCCAGAGTAACCCAGACACAAAATATAAAGTCAGGAGACCTGACTGGACACCTTAAAATTTTGTAAAAAATCAAGATTGAAGCTCTGACCAAACCCACGGACATGATGCCTATAGTGCGGGACTTCCAGTGCTCTTTTGAAGTGGTTATTCAAGACCGCCAAACTATGAGTAATAATGCACCAAAGCATGAAAAAGGCTCACTTGTCTGGTACACTAATGGATCTAAGATGGAACAAGGGGTTGGAGCTGGTGTGTTTGGATCTAGATGCAGACTCTCAAAGTCTCTCGGCAGGGCTCCCTCCATCTTTCAAGCTGAAATCCATGCAAATGACATTTGCGCTTCTGAATGTGCCAAAAAAGGCCTTCGAGGCGCAATCATATATATTTTATCGGACAGCCAGGCTGCTTTGAAGGCATTGACTTCATGCACTTTTAATTCAAAGCTAGCCTGGGAATGGCGACAATCTCTAAACCAACTGGCCAAACACAACAGAGTTACTCTGGAGTGGGTACCAGGACATGAAGGAGTGGAGGGCAATGAAATTGCCGATCAACTCGCCAAGGAAGGAGCACAGAGACCATTCTATGGACCTGAACCCTGCTGTGGCACCACTAGAGGCCACCTCTACGAGGAACTCAGAACATGGGAAAAAAGGCAAAAAGAGACTTACTGGAACAACATCCCAGGACAAAGGCAGGCGAAAAGATTTATTTCGCATTCACCTAAGTACACAAAGAAGCTACTGGAACTTCAAAAAAATTAACTTTAACTGGGTACCGACTTCCTAACAGGACATGGCCCTTGGAGGTATCACCTCAAAAAATGGGAAAGACTGAGGATGAACAATGTCGGTTTTGTCATGAAGCAAACGAAACTGCGAAACACATTCCCTGTGAATGCAGAGAACTGACCCGACAACGGCTTAAATACCTCGACTCCTAGAGATATTATTCAACTTGCACCGCGTAGTATCCTGAACTTTGCTAAAGGTATAGGAATTACCGGGCACTAAACAACGAAGGGTATTCACAAAAGATCTCTTTAGGTCGAAGTGAAGGAGGGCTACACTAGAGCCGAGCGACCCCGTTCATTACAATACAATACAATACAATACTTAAGTTAGTGAATGTTATTTTTTTTTTAATATTAGTAATGTTTTTCACTAAAAGAGACAGATCAGTAAAAAACTTGCCAAGTTAAAAAGAACTTGGTCTAATTTTAGATTTTGTTATTTTCAGAGGCTGAAATTTTTTGAAATTAATTTGGCCCATATTTTACAGGAGTTTTTTTTTGATGGGATTTACATACTCTAGTCTAAATATTTTAACAAGTATAAAATCCAAGGCACATATCGCTCGTCTAGACTAGAGCAACAAAGGGACAAGTGCCAAATTTGTAATTTTAGGGTAGGACGAAAAAATATTAATTCTGAAAATTATTATTCATCTGATTTTATTTAAAATTATTATGCGTTGGTAATTTTTAGCAATAAGCTTTAATTACACTTTAAAAATGGTTGTTGGCACCTTTGTGTTCAAACGTATTTAAAACAAGAAGGTATCGATTACTGTTTCCTTGCGCTTGGTACCTTTTTGCTCTTTTTTTATTTCAAACTTTTGGCACTTGGCAATTTCCCTTTAAAGGTACTAAGACTTGTTTTTATGGGGAACTGATATTTTTTTAGTAATATTTTTTTATGTACCACATTTTAATTAAATTTATTGATCGGAAAGTATATAATTTGGTTAAACGTCAGTGATTTACCAGTACCTACTTTGCAAATTTAAACGTTTAATTGTAAATCTTGTAAAAGACCAAACAGTCATTATGTTCCAAAATTGTTTATTGTAACATTAGTAAAAGCTCAAAAGTATATTTTGCATATCATACAGATTTAAACGATTTCGTAACAAGCACACGAAAATTTCTATTTTCTAAAAAAAATATTTTAAATATTCTTGTAGAGAAGTAATCTTAATAAGATCAGTCTTTAAATTAAAAAAAGGTGTTTTTTTTTTAGTGTACAGATTTTCTACACAAATTTTTATTTGTGGTCATGCCTTATTTTCTAAGAAGGGATTTGTATCATTTTTTAATTTTTCACCTTCTTCAAAATTTTAAGAGTAATCAGTGTCGTACCACAAATATCTGCCAAAATAGGCCGGTCAAATACCGTATGAACACCACTTGTGGAAATAAAAAAAATGTGGCACATTAAAAATTGCCTCTTGACACAAAGCACAATGTGCCAAATTTCATTAAAATATCTAAAGTAGTATTATAGATATCATAATAAATGATTTGTTTTTAAAAAAATTACCACCCCATATCTCAAAAGTTAAGACGTTTAGAACATATGTTTATGTAATATTTTATTTCTAAAACCTAAAACTTGCCCCTTATATATTGACATTCAATTAGAAAACACCCTGTACATACCTACTGAATAATGATTTTTATTTACAAAGGTACCTGGTTTGTATCTAATATGGTAGCGAAATATGTGGAAAATATATTTTCATATTTTAAATCAAATAGTTTATTCGCAAAATAGCTGAATAAACCTAACGTTTTCACCTAAATACAGGGAAAACAGGCGTCATTACACAGATATATTATCTTCACATTTGTTGTAAACCCAAACTGTCCAAGACAATTGAATTGTAAGTAAAAATATAACACCGTTTCGTCCTTCACTATGTCGTTACATACACAATAACCCCTTAAAAAATCCAACATATTTTTACATGTAAGACGCAGAATTAGCGGCAAAATGAAACTTAAATATATCAGTATCGGAAACAACTAATAAAAACAAAGAAATTCCCAAATAAAATGAAATCCTACTTGTATATAATTTTTTATATCGATGACATTTCTGCATCCAAAGGTCACTTTGTGATATACACTAGTATAATCTGTTGATAATGATGCGTCACTAATGTGGAATGCAATGTTGTCACTGCATTTCGATGCAGCAATATCTATAAAAGTAAAATAATATTCACGCTGCCGGTATACTCCAAGCCGCGAAAGCGACCTCTGCTGGCAATTTCGTGAACGTCAGTATACGATTTTTTCTACAAAACCTACATTTCTGCGTCAGCTATAAATAGGTATGGTTATATTCAGCGTGACGTCAACAAGCCAATTAAACTGAATGTAATTCTGCGTCAGTATACTGACGCAGCATTACAGGTGACGCAACATTAAATGTAAATTCAAAATGTACTGACGCAACAATGTCAGCGGGATGTATTATATATATATATATATATATATATATATATATATATATATATATATATATATATATATATATATATATATATATATATATATATATATATATATATATATATATATATATATATACTAGATGAAAACCTGTCTTCGCCAGGCGAGAGAAATATTAAATAGCCTCTGTCTCCGTAAGACTCCTTCCGTACGGCTAACGGTAAATAAACACTTTTTTGCTCCTATTTTTGTCCCGGGAGCGAAATTCAAAAGACGGTCTTCGTTAGGTTCTAGTCACTGCTAAAGACTACCACTGTGCCAAATTTCATGATTTTTAGCTCAAGCCATAACTTCAGAATCACGTGGACCGAGCTTGTTCGTGCCCTGAACCCTGTGGAGCTCTTCTTCAACGTCAGAGCCTGGATCGGTAGCACCAGGTTAACCGTCGGTGGTTATATTATCCATAGCTCTCATGTCTACTTCCATAGTACGCCGGAGGACAACCGTACTCGCTTTACGGGTGTGCTGGATAAACAAGGCGTCAAGTAACCAAAAATAGCTAAATCCCCGTATTGGCCGTTCAAATTCCTCGCTAAAGTCTACTTTCTGCGACCTGGTATCCGTCGTACACCTTTCTTCATCGCTTTTACCACGCCAGTTAAAAATGTCAAAATGCATCACCTGCAACTTGGTATTGCCTGAGAAGCACAGTAGAGGCTTCAACACCTCACTTTTTTTGTTCCGTAGCCAGCATTCAGAGTGTCAATCTTATTAAAACTTTTCGGTAATGTACATGGTAACATCTTGAGGCCTTTCATAGTGCTTGAGAAAGATCAAACATCTTTCGTATACATTGTTTTCACCATTCCAAAATTTAAGGAATTAAATTTTTGTCCAAAAATTTAAAAACATTTAGAGGAAAAAATAAATACTTTTTGTCACAGAGAGGGGTTACACATTTATTTTTAAAGAAAAAGAGAGATAATGTTAGCCTGTAGTATTAGAAAGCTTAAAGCGGAGGTTACGTGAATAGAGTTTTATTTTAGTATAAGTGTTATTATTAACACTGTCCGATTGAGAATTTTCGCGTCATATATATATATATATATATATATATATATATATATATATATATATATATATATATATACGAGTAGTAAATAAACACATCCCTAGCTTTGACCTACCTACACTGTTTGAAAGGCTATAGTTAGTTCAATTAGTTCAATGAACTGTTTAAAATTGTTTCGTGTCCACACTAAAACTTCGTAGCATCCTATTAAGGTGTCCAATTTATTTGTAAACTACAGTAAGTAGCGTGTAACAAAGTTTCCAACTATCTGCTTTGGACACAGGAAACATTATAGATAAACAAAAGTGCATTTTTGTTTTGTTAAGAAATTCTTCAGGAGATGAAAGCGACTAAAATATTGAAATTTATTAGAAAACTGTAGTTCCCACGAATAAAAGGATCAGAGTACATAAAAATGATGTGTCTTCCAAAACTAAAACACATAAAGATATATCCAAGCTCGTTGGCCAATCAGTTATATAATAAAAAGGTTTAATTAAAAAAAGGTATATTTTTTATTATTATTTTTTTGTTTTTGGTTAACTAACCAGAATATCAACCAAAGTTAGTTTGTGTACATAATCCACCCTTAGTAAAAATATTTTAGGGGGGTCGACCTGAGGATATATGACGCGAAAATTCTTAATCGGACAGTGTTAATAATACCACTTATACTAAAATAAAACTCTATTCACGTTACCTCCGCTTTAAGCTTTCTAATACTGCAAGCTGACATTCTCTCGCTTTTTCTTTAAAAATAAATGTGTAACCCCTCTCTGTGACACAAAGTATTTATTTTTTCCTCTAAATGTTTTTAAATTTTTGGACAAAAATTTAATTCCTTAAATTTTGGAATTGTGAAAACAATGTATACGAAAGATGTTTGATCTTTCTCAAGCACTATGAAAGGCCTCAAGATGTTACCATGTACATTAGCGAAAAGTTTTAATAAGTCATTACTGAGCTTGTCAGGAAATACCAAGATGCAAGTGATGCATTTTGACATTTTTAACTGGCGTGGTGAAAGCGATAAAGGAAGGTGTACGAGGGATACCAGGTCGTAGAAAGTAAACTTCAGCCTAAGCAAACCCTGTCCGGAGACAAGAGACATACCATTATGCCCCTTATTATTCAAACTTGCTTACCTAAAAGGTTAAACCTTCATATCGTTTAAAAAGACGAAACTGGTAAATGAAAAGTGTCATTCTGCTGCACAATAACGCCCGGCACCATACTGCTCTATTAACCATAAGTGTCGTAAAAAAATGTATCGCCAGGTTTTATTAAATCCACTTTATAGTGCGGGTTATCATAATGTTATTTCCACCTCTTTAGATCGCTTCTTCATATAAAAAATATTTTTTCTTCCACAATCAATCCTATTCATAGTTTTGCTGACAATAGTACCATCCACTCTAAAATTAAATTTCTTAAGCTACCCTATAATTCTAATTGGGAAAACAAGCGCAGGTCAATACAGATATATTTTTTACAAGACTTTTAACTAATCTCGGATTGAGGCACTATAGGCGCCAAATCTTGTCTAGTTTAATGCCTCCAAAACTCAGTCATGTTAGCTATCGCGAAAAAAGTCTGCTAGTGCTCATCCGTTACAACTCCATACATATGAGTGGCCAAGTTCTGCAGAACAAAGAATCGTTTAATCTTGTGGGTGCTACTTTTGAGAATTACCTTAACTGGACAAACACATTACATCCATAGACTCAGTAGCTTCATAAAAGCTAGGATTACTTTTTAGAATATTGTTCTCATGTCTGGGGAATGGCGTCTTCTACAACACTTATCATTCTTGATTCCATTCAAAAAAGAGCTGTTCGTCTTATTAATGATCCTACACTTACAACAAAGCTTTCTCCTCTTGCCCACCGACAAGCTGTAGGGGACCTCTCCCTCGTATTTCCACGGCGTCTGCTTCGAAGAGTTGGCCACTATAATTCCTTCTTTGGCAGCTCCAACAGAGCAACACGTAGTGTCACTTTTATGCATCCTTTAACAGTCCAACCTGAAAGGCTCCGAAATTCCCACTTTGTTTGTCCCTTTATTCTTAGAGTGTCCAGACTGTGGAATCTGCTACCCGTGGCAGTTTTTTCTTTTCCTCCAAATCTTCAAATATTGAAGTTTCGTGTGAATAAACTCCATCTTACCACACTTAATACACTCATGGTATGTTAGTAAAGTCTACGCCAATAGTAAAGAGTACAATGACGTCAAATGCGCACAAACCGATATTCACCGAGGCAGCAACACGTGGGTCAGTGCAGTGTGTACTATCCGAACAGCGGCATCGGTAGCTTGTTTATATTGATGTGAATTTTACGAAACTAAAATTATTGTGTGTTTATCTTGGAACTTTTATGTGTTTTAGTGTGACTTATTAATTGTTGTGACTGTTTGGTGAGTTTCTGTTCCGATGCACCTTCTTCAATTTCATTTTATTTAGAAGTATATTTTACAGTAATTCTTTGGTAACTGTTTACAAAACGGTTTTCTGCTATTTTAACCCCCGCCACTGCCATTTAATATCGAAACCTGCTGCAAAGAAAGACGGAGAGACTACTCTCCGGTTTATTCGCGCAGCCAACGATGACGTCAAAGTATTCTTTACTATTGACAAATACTCTACTTAGGCCTTAGCCTTGTGGACTATCCCATGATAAAAAAAGACAAGGAGCAGCCCAAAATTTCAAGCCGTTGATGATATTGACAAATTTGTGCCTGAGTAGCTTTGCGCTCGACAAAAAAAACATTCTTTAAAAGTGGTATTGGCAAACTCCCTTACCAATAGACAAAGTGCGTATATATACTTAAAGAATAAAAACCTAAGGAAATAATATAAAAACCATATACATTTTGATGTTATATAAAAAAGTACAGCCACCCGGATTTATAATGGAACCCTGCTATTTTAATATAAAAATTTTAAGAAAATTGCATTATCTTAGGATTGTTTCCTAAATCTTATCTAGGTGAAAAATTGCTCTAGAATTTCCAGTTTGCTTTCTAAATGATGCACATGTCATGGTAGATGGTTACTCTTCTAGCTTCAACCAAATCAACCAGAGTACCTCTAGGCTCAGTTATGATTTTCCTCATTTGGATACTACGCTTTACAACAGATTAAGAAAACCAGCGAAGAGTAAAGAATACATTTGTGTTTAATTAGACCAGGTGTCTGCGTAGGTCTTCCATTTTCTCCAAACCTTTAAGGGCCATATTATTAAACTGCGTCTTGTTTTACTTTAGACACACACACATCAATTTATAGATACTTAAACTAGAGTGAATAACGATTTCGTTGTCACTAAGAAACTACCCTGTAATACAAATACAAAAACTTGCGAAATGCAAACTAAATCCTTTGAAACTTTAAACTTCTCAAACAACTCATGCACGTTTGAAGTATCTCGAACCATCCTTGAGAATTTATTCAAGTAAGCAAAATAAAACTAAATACCTGCTATCTCAACTAAAACTAACTATCAATTTCGACGACCGAGTAACCCTTAGTAAAGGTACAGCAATAGTTTGGCGGTTTTAATTTGAAACTGTTGATTAACTTTTCCACATAGCGGTACGTATAACGGGTAAAAATTTCTATGCTGTGCAAAACCGACCAAAAGTACACACCTCGTTAAACTATACCTTGATTTTCAGTGGCAAAATGGCCACTAGTAAACATTGCAACCACACACGGAAGGTAAATAGAAAATATAAACAAAGTTGTTCTTTTCCTAACTGGCTATTTGGAAGGATAAGCGTAAAAAGAAAATTCGGTCAGGATGAAATTGCAAAGTTGGCTTATTTATTAAAGAACATGCACTTAACAGTAAAAATTTTCATTGGTAAGAAAATGGATACAAGCAAAAATAAATATAAATAAGTGTTTCTAAATAAAACAATGTTGAAAATTTTTTTACTTAAATATTTATACTTACAATAAAATAAATTGAAATTACAACACAGTTACAAATAAAGTATTTAAACAAAGGATTGTTGGTATACAGTGTATCCAGAAAAAATGGATATAAAATTTAACGGCACAATCCTGATGTCCAAAGAGATCAATTTAACTTAGTTATACAGGGTGCGTCTTTTAAAATTTGCAATGGGTATATCTTCTTAATCAAGAGAGATATCCAAAAATAAAAAAATAATTAAAACACAACTATTCTCTCTGAAGAGCTACTTCCGCGCCCTTAAAAAAAATTAAATGCAGTAGCCCCTTGTAATATTTCTCCGTTTTTATAGCCTTTTTTTAGCAAACATTTCAAAGGAGTGTCACAAGGTGCTATGACATTTAAAACTTTTTAAAGGGGCGGGGGTAGCTATACAGGGAGAATAGTTGTGTTTTAACTTATTATTAATTTAATAAAAGGTCTTTGCTGTTTTTTTATGAAAAATAAAATATTATTTTCCTAAAATTTAAAGGTAGTATTTAATTTTATCAAAACATTTTTACGATCAACGAATAACATTTTTTATAGGCTTTCCAGAGAGGTGCCACAATTAGGTGGCACATATACATATATGACGTCCACAGTCCACGAAGGCTAAGGCCTAAGTACTAACGTACAGTGGGTGTCTTAAGCGTGGTAAGAGGGAGTTTGTTCACACGCGACTTAAATATTTGGACACTGGGAGGAGCAGAAGATAAGGAAAAACTTCTGCGGGTGGCAGGTTCCATAGTCTGGACACTCTAGGAATGAAGGAACTAAGAAAGCGGGAAGTTCGGGGACTCTCTAGTTGAACTGTAAAAGGATGCATAAAAGTTACACTACGTGTTGCTCTTTTGGGAGCTGCCAAAGGAGGAATTATACTGGCCAACTCCTCTGAGCAGAAGCCGTGAAAATTACTACAGACGAGCGACAGATCCCCCACAGCTCGACGGTGAGCAAAAGGAGGAAGCCTGTCTGTAAGCGTGGGATCATTAATAAGCCGAACAGCTCTTCTCTGAATGGACTCAAGAATGCTAAGTGTTGTAGAAGACGCCATTCCCCAGACATGAGAACAATATTCTAAAGAGGGTCTGATTTGGGACACATACAGAGTATACAGATTGGAAGAAGAGAAATACTTTCTGGCCCGAAAGAGGAATCCAAGCATTTTAAAGCTGCTTAGGCTATGGATGTAATGTGTTTGTGCCAGTTGAGGTTATTCTCAAAAGTAACGCTGACAAGATTGAACGACTCTTTGTTCTGCAGAATTTGGCCGCTCATATGTATTCGCGACAGCGAACAGGACTGTGTTTTGGAGGCCTTAAACTGAAAAAGATTTTTGGCGCCCCAATCCAAGATAAGTTTAAGGTCTTGTGTGAAAGAAAGCCGCATTGACCTACGCTTGGTTTCCAAATCAGGCTTATTAACTGGCTTGAGAAATTGAATGTTAGAGTGGAGGATACTATCGTCAGCAAAACTATGAATGGGATTGATTGTGGAAGAAAGAAGATCGCTAATGTGTGGAAGAAACAGCGTGGGTGCCAGTACTAAGCCAGCATTAATTTGGTAGAACCTGGAGGAATGACCATCTACAATAACTGATATACGTCGATTAGAAAGGAAACTGGAATGCCAAGAGCAAAGCTTAGGTGGAAGACCGTAAGAAGAAAGTTTGTTAAAAAGCCCTTCTTGACAGACCTGAACGAAAGCTTTGGAAATGTCAAGAGCAACGATCTGGGATTTACCAAAAAATTCAAGGGACTTGTTCAAGTTTTGTGAGACAAAGGAAAGAAGATCAGCTGTGGATCTTTTGTGACGGAATACATACTGTCTGTCATGTAAGTTCTTGTGTTTTTCCAGATACTTTAAGATTTGGGAAATAATGAATTTTGCCATTACTTTGCAAACAACAGAAAGAAGAGATATAAGTCCATAATTAGAAGGGAGAGTCTTGCATCCTTTCTTGGGTACAGGTTGCACATGTGCATATATATTCAAATAGTAATTTTTTTAAAGACTTTTTAAGGCAATCAAAAACAAATTAGGGTCTATATGCTGCAAGTTTATGTATGTTGGAATGTGTAGAGTAGATTATATCACAAAAAAAATGTTGTTTTATTAAACCTATAGTTTTTTGTGCGAAACTTGCTTTTAAATGGTTTTCTTCTAGACTTAATGGCGGACCCATTGCCAATCCTTCTTTCTACTCACAGAAATAAAATAACTACCTTGTATAAACAACTTTAGAACTTCGTCTTTATTAACTTTATTTACACTCTTGGATAATGCTCTATGTTTTTATTTGGAATACTTTACGCAATGTTGAAAAAAGTCAAATCTTATTGTTTGTTCTTTAAATAAATTGCTATGCTGGTGCTTTTATTTGAAAGAAAAAAAATTGTGCGCCTCGCTATTTGTCAAATTACATTGAAATTTACCGAATTTTCAAAGTCGGGCAAACCGTATATTTTCATTACGATATTGACAACTTTATAGTTTAATTAATTAGTCTTTTAAAGGAATAAGTTCTAAATCACTTTGTATGTGATGCATACATGGTGAATAACGAGAAAATTTTAATAAGCGAAGAAAAAAATTAATGATTTTATCAAAAAATTTTATTGCCTTAAAAGTTTCAATAGTTTTTTTTGTTTTATTTTCTTTTTAAACTTAAAGATAAATTGCTGAAACTGGCTTACTAAAAACCCACTGAAATAAAAACCCTTTAGTAATAAAAACAAATAAATGGCCCGATTAAGCTGCACGCGTCGTCTACATCAATCAAGTCGCTCGATTTAAGTGTCAGTGCAAAACAGCGGAACATTATGCGGTCATTCCTGGTGCACTTTTATTGGCCATTTTCATGCTGCTTTGCCCCATTGTATTGTGTGCTTAAAAAGGCAAGACATAGTGGGTGGATATCGGCAATCGTCAATGGCCATCAGGATGTCACTGAGGGCAAAATAATGAAAATATTAAACTGATATTACACGTATTCTTTTTCATTTCTATGCGAGGCCTGATGTGAATAACTCTTAAGTAACGAGATAAAGGTTGTTGGTATTCTTCTTTTTTACTTTGCATATCTAGGGCTTCCATTTTGGTCCTCAAAAAGTCGACACGCGTTTTCGGAACCGCCGAAGGCGCTGAAAAATCATGTGCTTGACTTCTGTGGACCAAAGGGAACTTACCTTGCAATCTAAATGTACCGCGAAATAGTTTTTGACGTTTTAGGTTGATTTCTAAGGCCGCTTTTCTAAATCACAAGTGGTAGCGTAGCTGAAGAGACCCTGACAGATTTCGGGTTTTGCTATCAACATCACCGTCAATTTTCACTTTCAAGTACTTAGATGTGCCCGTAAAGAGAATTTTAAGACTTTTGTTTATGTTTGGATGGTTTTCTATAGCTTAGAGAGAGAGAAATGGTAAAAACTTTGCATATTTAGTAAAATAATTGTACAGGGTGTCCCAAATTCGAGCCTCATCATTGAGATCTCGGAAACTTGCTGATCAAAATGCCACAAGTTTAAAAATTTCAAATACTTTTGAAGACTTTTGGAAAAAAACGAATATTCGCGATTTCATTTTTATGTTTTTATGGCTTTGTTTAAATATATATATATATATATATATATATATATATATATATATATATATATATATATATATATATATATATATATATATATATATATATATATATATATATATATATAAAAACCGGACAACGAAATCACTACCCACCCCCTTTTTTTTCTTGAATGAAAACATAGGTTTTTTTAATTTTGAGATGACATATTTTTTTAAATGCCGTTTTTTGGGTATTATAACATGTGCCTATTATTCCCCGGGTTTTAAACCCGGGAAAAGACACCTTTGTTTTTTTTTAAGGAAAAACCCCCCATATTTTTTGGAATTTGGATTCAACGGATTATTTCTGATATAAAATCTATTTATGTTCTATACCTATCTCTGTTATTTTTTTTAGAAAATGGCGATTAAAGATGTCCAAATTACCGCATATTATGCAGTTTTAGGGAAAACAAATGAATTTTTAAATTTTTTTTTTTGTTAAAATTTTTTTTTTGCTAAGGCTCTATCTGTAAAATTCATAATAAAACTATTTTCCCCCGGGAAATGCTGCGAAAATTGACTTTTCTAATAATGTTACTTCAAAATTTTAATGCAACACCCTGTATATTTTTAAAAATTTTGTTTCTTCGGTCATTCCTGATATAAAATCTGTTTTAAGCCCCATACCTATCTTTGTTAGTTTTGGAAAAAAAGAAAATTGTTTTCCCCTATACACTACATACTAACATTTCAATCGCCCTTTTTTAAAAAAACAAAGCTAGGTATAGGATTAAAAAATTTTTTTAAAACAAAAAAATTTTGAAAAATATACAAGGGATTTTTAAATTTAAAAAACAATTTTCCCCAAGGGGGGTTTTTTCCCCCTAATTTTTAAAAAAAATTAAATTTTTTAAACTTCATTTTTTTTTTTTGGGGGAAAACCCCCAAACGGGAAATAGAAATAATATAAATATCGAAAAAAATTTAAAAAATTTAAAAATAAAGGGTTTAAATTTTTAAAAATTTTTTTTTAAAACCGGATAATAAAAAAAATTTTATTATTTCCCCCCAAAAAAAATTTCATTAAAAAATAAGGGCATTTTTTCTTTTATATATATATATATATATATATATATATATATATATATATATATATATATATATATATATATATATATATATATATATATATATATATATATATATATATATATATATATATATATATATATATATATATATATATATATATATATATATATATATATATATATATATATATATATATATATATATATATATATATATATATATATATATATATATATATATATATATATATATATATATATATATATATAAAAAATAATTTTTTTTTTTCTCTGCTACTTTTTTTTCAGGACAGTTTTATCAGATTTACACACCGACGTTCGGGGGTTTCTATAGCTGAAAATCTTTTTTTTATAAAAAAATAAATAATTTTTAATTTTAGTCTGAAATGGAATCAAGCTGTATTGGATAAGATAATAGAAAAAATAGGGAGAAGAACAGA
>JAHBCN010008432.1:0-38991 GCA_019359885.1 Listronotus oregonensis | reverse complement strand
CGAATATTTCGAAAAATTTGAATTCTTGAATTATTTAAAATTTTAAGGATTAATCGAAACATTTTTAATTATTCAAAATTTTTCGAATAATTCAAAATACAAATTATTTGATTCGAATTTCGAATCGAATAATATTCGACTCGGTACGAATAATTCGTAAGTTCGAATTATTCACACTCCCTAGTCTCCCCCTATAACTTTTGTGGAAGAAAACTTTATTGAAAGAAGCTATTACTTAGATATGGGCACAATATTTTAAATATTGTCTGACTTGGGATACAGAGTGTACAGATTAGATGGGGAAAAATATTTTCTGCTTTGAAATAGGAAATCAAGTTTTCTGGAAGCCAGTTAAAGTCATTTCTAAAAATAAGGCGCACGAGGTTAAATTATTTTTTTTGTTCTACAGGACTTCACAGGTCATTAGTAGCGGACGAGAATTTGCAGACTATAGACATTTGCTTGAGAAAATAAATAATAAAATAAAAGGTACTTTCGTCAGTAATACTAATAATGTAATTAATCCCAAAAAAGAGCACTGATTTGTTTAAAGGTAGAAGAGTAAGATAAACGTTGATTAGATCGAGAACTAGATAGTCAAACAATACGAAAACTGTAGTGTTTACCAAATTTTAAAGGTTTATCCAACACCTAGTTATGAGTCCTTATTTGTGCCAAATTAGGCAGGTAATTAAATAACACACTAATGTGTTATAAACCATTGGAGTTATAAACCATTTTGGTTTATAACTCCAATTTTTGGGGGTATTTTTGATATGGTAGTTATGCACACACGCACACGCACACACACGCACCCACACGCACACACACGCACACGCACGCACACACACGCACACACATACTTGCCCCGTAATATTAGTGACAACGCATGAATAAGCATCACTTGTAGCACTTTCGATTAAAGGTAGGCTATGAGTAGCGCCATCTCCGGCGGTTCACGCGAATCTGGTTAGTTTAAGAATACCCTCCATACGACGGGATCTATATCAAAATTTAAATTGTGACGCCTGCGGCACAATTATTTTATTACAGGCAAAGTGTATGTATGGTGTTACAAATATTTGGAAACATGACCCGTGTAAAATTAAGTTGCTGCAATTATTTGACTTCCTGAAATTGTGTAACTGCGCTGTTGCCAAGTTAATACATTTTTTAGTTAGTGAAATACTTTTCTTCATGTCTATTTAAATTTGTATTTAATCTTGTCCAGGTCGTAGGATTAATATGTAGGTAACCACCCACATAATAAAAATAATCCTATCGTGATCTGTTCTATTTGCAACAAAACAATGCATAACAAAATTATACATAATAAGCCTAAAAACACCACTAAAATTAAGACGTACTGGTACTTTTGTGCCTTTAATAAAAAAAATGGAGAATTGGTACTTAAATACTTCAGCGCCAGCGATATATTTTTAATCTTATTTCTAATGACTTAAATGACATTGCCTTTCGCGGGTCAGATTAAACGAATCGGAAAGTATGTAGAAAGTTGCAGTGCCTTTAATAAAAAAATAGAGAAATTGTACTTAAATACTTCAGCACCAGCGATATATTTTTAGCCTTATTTCTAATGACTTAAATGACATTGCCTTTCGCGGGTCAGATTAAACGAATCGGAAAGTATGTAGAAAGTTGCAGTGCCTTTAATGAAAAAATAGAGAAATTGTACTTAAATACTTCAGCACCAGCGATATATTTTTAGCCTTATTTCTAATGACTTAAATGACATTGCCTTTCAGGGTCAGATTAAACGAATCGGAAAGTATGTAGAAAGTTGCAGTGCCTTTAATGAAAAAATAGAGAAATTGTACTTAAATACTTCAGCACCAGCGATATATTTAGCCTTATTTCTAATGACTTAAATGACATTGCCTTTCGCGGGTCAGATTAAACGAATCGGAAAGTATGTAGAAAGTTGCAGTGCCTTTAATGAAAAAATAGAGAAATTGTACTTAAATACTTCAGCACCAGCGATATATTTAGCCTTATTTCTAATGACTTAAATGACATTGCCTTTCGCGGGTCAGATTAAACGAATCGGAAAGTATGTAGAAAGTTGCAGTGCCTTTAATGAAAAAATAGAGAAATTGTACTTAAATACTTCAGCACCAGCGATATATTTTTAGCCTTATTTCTAATGACTTAAATGACATTGCCTTTCGCGGGTCAGATTAAACGAATCGGAAAGTATGTAGAAAGTTGCAGTGCCTTTAATGAAAAAATAGAGAAATTGTACTTAAATACTTCAGCACCAGCGATATATTTTTAGCCTTATTTCTAATGACTTAAATGACATTGCCTTTCGCGGGTCAGATTAAACGAATCGGAAAGTATGTAGAAAGTTGCAGTGCCTTTAATGAAAAAATAGAGAAATTGTACTTAAATACTTCAGCACCAGCGATATATTTTTAGCCTTATTTCTAATGACTTAAATGACATTGCCTTTCGCGGGTCAGATTAAACGAATCGGAAAGTATGTAGAAAGTTGCAGTGCCTTTAATGAAAAAATAGAGAAATTGTACTTAAATACTTCAGCACCAGCGATATATTTTTAGCCTTATTTCTAATGACTTAAATGACATTGCCTTTCGCGGGTCAGATTAAACGAATCGGACAATATGTAGAGAGTTGAGGTGCTGCTCGACATGTTGTTAAAACTTGTGATAGGTAATAACAGTAAGTATTCACAATAGTTTGATCTATTGCTTTGTTTGTGGCTTAAATTTTGTTGATAAGTAATTAAATGATCATGATACTCGATATTGCAATAAATGCTTTAAATTATAGAAGTTTAATGTTATATACGTAATATTGTCTATCCTCTTCCATGGAAACACGGATATTGGGTAAGACAAATACGTTTTTGGCATTTAAATAAGAAAAATATTAATTGAAAGTTGTTCATAGGTAATGTGGTCATGTAGCTGTATAGGTTACCCAAAACTATATGGTCTAATAACTATTAAAAAAAGGTTAATTTAAGTTAAAAAAAAAACTAAAAATAGGTCTGTTAGATTTTATGAAGTTGATGCATGGGCGCCGAAACCCCGGGGACAATTTTGTTAAACATATGTCAAATGTAACAATATTTGTCAATACGTACATATTGTAAAGCCCGGGCACCCGGAGAAATTTGGAAATTCCGGAGCCTGTAGTTGATAGCCTTGCACCCAATACCAAATTTGTTTTTTTCCCGCATTTTTACGAAGTATTAAAATTAGTCAAAATTAAAATTACTGATGCAAACCATCAGTTTAAATTTAATGCACATATCTTCTGCGTTTTAGATGGTAATAAAAAATAACCAATTTAGTTAGGCTAGTGGTGTGTTTTAATTTTTAAGTAGTGTTGGGACATTAAGAAACTAGGTACTATGCCGGCAAATAAGAAAGTAACACTTTCAATGTTTTCAGTAATAAAAAAATAAAAGTGCAATAACAATTATCGAGAATTTTAAGGAAATTGGTTTGAATGCATTTTAAGTTAAAAAAGAGCCATGAGTGTTTTCTTCAGTTTAGAATTCTTAAGCGAAAATTTGTCAAACTTTAAATTTATTTAAAACCTCACTTTTATAAAAGGGCACCTCAGTTCCACCCAACGTAAAGTGGCCGCTGTTTAGTATAGGTGTGTTCCAACCGTGATCAGAAGCTTTTTTCAAACTATCAGAAACATTCGTCTATTTTGTTACAAATGTCTCGTTCAACTAGGAAAACAATTTAACTGGTCGACGCTTCTAACGATTTGGATCATGGGTAGAACAGGGCTTATTTAAAAACAACATTTGGTTGTTACTTTTGTTTCTATGGCAAGGTTAATAAAACAGCTAGACAATAAATACGATACACGAGAAGCTTGCAAGGAAATGTAGTGAAAAGAAAAGCCAGTTTCTTAGATTTTACATACCAGGAGTTGCTTATAATGATAAATTTATACGACCAAGGCACACCAGACGGACTAAAGAAAAAAGTGTTTCATGTAATGTCCTACGAGATGACATTTTGGAAAAATGAGGGTTCTCAATATTTAACAAAAAGTTTATTGATTGAGCTTTAGGTAACAGAATCCAGTACAATGTAATTTTTTCAAAAACCTGCCAGGACAAAAATCACAAACTGACTAAGAACATATAGTTGATTACAAACATAACAAATGTTGGCATCTGCCCATAAGGGTAAGTAGATGGTTTTATAATTTTTACTTTGTGTTAAAAATTGTGTTATTAATTATGTTTTTCTTTTCGTCATAGTTTGTATAAGAAACTGATTTCAAGGAGACGCGACAATAATATTACCACAAACCGTTTGTTCCTCACTCCAGATCCTATGTGGAAACAATCCGGCAAATGATACAAAAATAGTTCAGGTGGAAGAAACGACGGATTAAAATGGACTAGGAAGTCAACAGAAAAAGCTGGCCTGAATCTTAATGACTTAAAATTGGTAACGACTTACATAGAGCTTCAACAGTGGAACATTGCGCGAAAGCAGGAGTGGTTGGAAATCAGCTAAGAAACTTAATCGGACATGGCAACGTTAGTTGTTTTAAATCATATTTACAATTGGAAAATTGTATCAGCAGTTTCATCAAAACCTTGTGACATAATTGCCATTGAGGAAAATTAGTGAGGACAAAGAAGTAGTCGCTTCTCAATTTTCTGCAATCAGGAGTAGCAGCAGTAAAGTTTGCGGACCGAGCGAAAGCGGGTCACTCAATAATTTTAATAACTGTGTGTTTAATAACTAAAACAAAAAAAATATTTTTATAAATTTTGGTAAATTAAAATCATGTTAACTCTAAAATTGCGCTTTAAAAATAGGTAAAATCGATAATCGATAATCCTGCATTAATTGGTTTAAATCAACAATTAAAACTGTTTTTTTCCCTAATATTGAAATGAAATCTTATCCACTCAGAAATTTTAAAAACATTTATTAATATGTACATATTTGACCGCTAGTATGTATTGGTATAGTGCCGTATAGTGAATTTATCATACTGTTATTTTTGTTCGTATGCATACGTTTTTGGTAAGTTTAAATTAATTTAAATTTTGTCCTATAATTGGGTGTAAACCAATTTTAACAAAAGAGTTATTACTATTGTCAAAATTGAGAAACATTTTCCAACAGAAGTTTAGGTGATGTGGTGTGCAAAATTTAAAAATGACTCCCAGGACCCTGCGAAAAATTTGGTAATTTTCTTTCGAAATTTTTTGCCTATAGAAGAACTTGAAATTTGATTTAAAAATTAAATTTCTATTTAAATATAGTGCTCGGTTCATTATTAAAAAGAATGATGATATTCGATAAGCAATTATTTATTTAAATAAAGGTCAGTTAAAAGTAAATTATTAAGTAAAATTAGTATTTATGTTAAAAAAATCTCATTTCAAGTTTGCTTAAAAATAATAGCCCATCAAAGCAGTTGTTTAAGGCACTTGCGGTACGCGATATTTCGGGCCAGTTTTAAAATTTTTATATTGTTACTGCCTTTAGAAGAAAATGGTATTTTTTAACATTAGATAACATATTTTTTTACTTTTTTTAAACCGTCTGCGACCAGCTATTATTTTTACGCGAACTTGGGCCTCGTTATAGTAAGTGTTCGTGTAACTTTAAATAATTGGCAATAGGGTAATTATTATTAATTGCTAATTTAATTTAATACTGACTGTTAGTACCCAGCAAATCGCTCTTTCAAGCTAACTTTAAGAATGTGTGTAAGTTGTTACAATTAAAGAAGGTGTCAGAATACAGGAATATTCACACACAAGCTGTCAGATGTATAGCGCAACAAACACCGAGAAGCACATTATTTAAACTTTGGATGCCTTACCGCATTTATAGTATTGGTATTTTCTGGTCGGTGCAAATCATTAATGAAAACTTAAGATATTTTTAGGAAATGGAGGAACTTTGTATTTCGTGCAAAACAATGATTCTGGGTATTTACTTTATTTGTTATAAAAATGTTTTAATGTAATAAAGCATTTTTGGATGATTATTATAATTATTACAATTGTACTTTTTTATGTAATTAAATAAAACATAATTTGTTTCATTTTATTTTATTTAAACAAATCATTTATTTAAAATAAAAGTAATAATATACAGCGTCCGTTAAATGTATGAAAACAGTCGATTATTTCCTAAAGTAAAATAGCTAGCGAAAAATGTTTAATTAAAAGTTTATTGAATTTTAAAATCCTATTAAAACAAAGAAAATATTTATATTTATATATACAGGGTCAGGCAAAAAGACATGGCAAAACAAATTATATATAATATATAAAATAAATTTTCATGAAAAAATCTTTCTAATATGAGCGTTTAAAAGAGAACATAAAAGAATTAAAACAATAAATAAATATAGAATTCAAAATCGGTGCTTTACGAAGGGTTTTACTGTAGTCTGTAGGTATTTGGTTAAACAAAACAGTTTAATGTTTACAAACGCAATCAAAATAATATTGTCTCGGTAACAAAAATGACGTTTTATCTAATAATGTTTGAACACTTCAAATTATGGTTCAATGTAATGTTAGATAAAAGCGTTTTTTGTTAACAAGGCAATCTTAATCTAATTTTTTCTGAGTGAATTTGGTAATTTTAAATTTTATTGAAATTGAACATCACAACAAACATTTAATTAATTAAATAAATATAAAATAAAGTTTTCTATTAAAATACTTTTAGTTCTTTTAAATATCGTTTTACCATATTTGTGACCCTGAATTAATTCCATTTAAATAATTTAAAATACAAAACCTTTTTTATTGAAATTTTTTGCTAGCTATTTAACTTTAAAAAATAGTCAAGAGTTTTCGAAGTTTAGTAATAATAGATATAAATACTTAATAATATGTAAAAATACCTATAACTACTATTTTCAAAATGTGGAAAATAAGTTGACCTGACAATAACTAAATCACAAAAATTTAGATCTACAAATGCATTATTTTATTTACAACCCCACAGAACAAGACCGGATTATTCATCATCACATGCGATTTACACTAAAAAACTATAAATGTAAATAACCGTGGTATTTGACCTTGAATGGTCTAGTTAAATGGCAACATCGCTCGCCAACGTAGATGGAGCCACAATCTAGACTTCAAGTAAGTTGTTATAATTATTAATGTGTGTACAATGTGAATAAAACTAAATTATGGCGCCTTTTACACAGTTTTAATAAATGTTAGATATCTGTCTAAGCATGGATATATAAGGTTAAAAATATATTGGAAGATGTCGCTACTAATACCGATGGGGTGTTTGATTGTTCAGAAAGCATCCTTTTCTATTTTAGGCCTCGAAAACTCAATTTAAAATTATGACAACGCGTGTAAGTTGTCACAATTTCAGGAGGTGTCAGAGTACAGGAATATTCACACACAAGTTGTCACAAGTATAGTGCAGCAAACACACACACGCACACACACGCATACACACACACACACACACACGCACACACACGCACACACACATACACTGATTTGTACATCTGCCATTTTTATAAAAGACAAAAAAGCTGCTATGGCTGGTGTTTTTTGGTCGCAAAAAAATGTATTTTTACACAAATCAACAGGGTGTCCTGAAAACCCTTGTTTAGGAATAGTAAAACTTCTTTTTTTTTAGTTTTTGTGTCTGGCTACATAGCAAATAAACAATTTCCTTTATCTTAAACATTTTAAATTTTTAATCAAAGCTACTTTCATTAGTAAATACTCACTGTCGGGGGCCTGACGTAAAAAGGTTTCGAGTTCATTTCTTTCCAAAGTTTTTGACTTTTTGGGTTTGTATCCTAGGATTTACATTTCAATAAACTAGTTAATTTGCCATATTTTGAAATGTCTACTTTCTTATACAGATGGAGGCTCGAACGAAGCATGGAGTATTTAGTTCATAAAGACCCTGGAACTAATTTTTTCTGTAAATATAAAAAATAAGCCAGCAAAATGTCTTCGTTATTTTTTTTTCTTTCTTGAATCCATCCATTTTTAAAAAACTTTGCACTTCTTGTCATAACAATCTCGGGATTTTTCTGGTAATATCTGCATTGCCGTTTCTTCTAATTCCGTATTAATATCCTGGGGCACATAGGTCTTATCAATTTCTTCCATGTTTTAAATATAAAAACCGCTTATGACACAAAAGAATCTAGCAATGTCAAATTGTATTCAAATAATTGCTAATCATATTTTAAGTTTCATGGCAATCAAAAACAACCTACTTGAATCCGAGCTTAAATGCTCAGACTAAGGGTGAATTTACACTGTGCAAGCAGCTGCAGCATAAACACTAAACGTCAAGCCAAAACGTCAGAAAATAAAAACTTATAAATCATGCTTTAAAAAACACTTATTTCCAAAAAATACCTGTTAGTTTTTTCAGTTCTTAAACAAAACCTGCTGCTCGTGTGTTATGTTATGATTTCTTAGGTTGGATAAACCATTGTATGCTACTCGTATGTTATGTTTTCTTGAAAAATTCTACCACTCTGACTGACGGTCTGTGGTATAATGGACATACCACACAAGTACCATAAATAAATATTTTCTTCATCTTGATCATTATTTTTTTATTAAATATGACTTCAATTTTAAAATAAAATTTAAAAATAGGTATTTAATTTTAACTAGTTTTTGTCCTGGCGTGGTTCCCTGTTATGTTTATGGATATCTGTCTCGCCATTTGGTAAACCCAGCATTGTTTAATTCCCAGATAAAACGATAATTAGGAATGTTTAAATCGGGTAATTCTATGTTTAAAAAAGATAAAATTTAATGGTTTAAACTGACTAACAGGAAGCCCATATCAGCGATAAAATTAACAATCGCTGTTTGAAGAGTATTTATCCGCTTATTACAATTTCTGCACAATTTTATTAGTTTGCTTATGATAATTTAGACAATATTATTGAAATTACTACGTTATAAGTATTTTTGTTTAAGTATGGTTTTTTTAATGTAGTACTAAATATTATACATGGCTTGATTTTTACACCTAAATACCTAAAAAAGATTTGCAATCCGTAACTAAAAAAATCATTTTTATGCTATTTTTTTACGGAGTATAGTAGCCTCTTAAGGGGATATTCTAGTCTAGAAGCCCGAATTTTTGGGGCGTTTTTTGACGGTCGACAAAAAAAAACAAATAATATTTTCGCTATCTATTTTTCATCATATAATATATATATTTATATTTTAAAATACATAAAAAAAAATCAAAAAGAAAAAACATATTTTACAAAGTTACACGCTGTTGAAGTAGAAGGAAAAAAGAGCTTGTCCATTTTGTCACGATTCCCTCTCTTCTGGTCATCTGAAAAAAAATGTATTAGTACAAATGTCATTATGGCAAGAATAAAAAAAAAAATGAAAAAAAAATCCCTAAAACTGGCGGTTTCTATACACATTTTTTATGTCTGGTAAATTCATTGGCGTGCGTATTAAGAAGATATTAATTATAAATACATTTTTAAAAATGTGAAATAAAAGAATAACAGGAGTTTTTTAGAATTTATTTGCATGATATAACTAACGTCTTTAAAGTTGGTTTAGGTAAAATTGGTTCTTTCATAATTTAAAATATCTTTAAGTTTAAAAAAGCTTCTTTTACAGCTTGTAACTGGAGTAAAACGAAAATGATTTTACAAGTCAGTTCTTTTATTTTGTAGTGCCTTAAAAATATGTTTTATTCTAAAAATCCTGGATTTTTTGTACATACAATTTTAATTTGTCACCAATTTTATTAGGAACAGATTTAAGCTTGTCTATAGTGATTTGAAATACATGAAATGAAGGCACTAGGGGAGCATTTTGTTTTTATAACTGCTCAATCACATCCTGAAGATATCCAAATTTTCAAAAATAAATTTTAAATCCGATTTAACATTTGGTGCATTTATAACTGCTTTACTTTTTTTCACACTTAAAGCATCATCTTGTAAACTGTCGATAACATTTTTTGCCATTATAATTTATAAGGAAATATGTTACTGCTGATAGCCATATTCCCCACCTTGTAATAGCAGGTTGTGGCGGTAATGCGACATTAAGACACATATCTTTAAATGTTTTAATAAGCGCAAGTAACTTAAGAAACACTTTTTTACCTCGATAACTATAGTGCCAATAAGTGGATAAAAGTTACGTACCATATCGCATATTCTATGTAGGGCATGAGCTAAACATGTCAAATGAAGCAATTTGGGAAAATGTTCTTTTAACTGTCGTCCTGCATTCAGCATATACAGCACTATTCGAAAGAAACAAAACGCCACTTTGCTGAATACTAGTGACTGACAGTAGTAAAGTAATACATTCTACCACAGATTTTGTTACTGTCTGACTACTGGTTTTAGAAAGAAATTAATATAAATTAATATTAATATTAAATAAATATGAGCTTTAAGGTTCGTGATAACTTAAAGGTTCAAAACTATAATATTAGCAACATATATTGCCTTGATATCAGTGGTTTCATCAACACAAAACCATAACTTTTTTTTTCTTTCTGTGTCGTATTTTGCCCATACTTTGTAAATAGACCTTATCAACATAGTTTTGTGCAAAGTTGATTCGTCTGGTACTTTTCTGTAGTAATGTTTTTTCCAAAAATGTCCTCGTGGACCGATAATTTATTTTATGAAGAAGAATATCAGCTGCAATAAAACTTTTACACCAATCCATTCAGAGGTCTGCGTTTTATACATAATGTTCTCATTCTGTAGATTTGGATGGCCCCAGAAAACTTGTCCCATTACTAGGGCTTAGATTTCTTTTTCGAAACAGAAAGTATTTCTCTTCTTCCAATCTGTATACTCTGTAGGTATCCCAAATTAGACCTTCTTTCTTATGTCTGTGAAATGGCGTCTCCTACAACTCATTCAGAGAAGAGCTGTTCGTCTTATAAATAATCCCACGCTCACAGAAAAGCTTCGTCCTCTTGTCCACCGACGAGCTGTAGGGGATTTATCGCTCTTCTTTAGGTATTTTCATGGCATTTGCTCAGAGAAGTTGGCCAGTTTAATATCTCCTCTGGCAGCTCCCAACGGAGCAACACTTAGTGCAACTTTTATGCATCCTTTTACAGTTTAACTAGAGAGGCCCTGAACTTCCTGCTTTCGTAGTTCTTTCATCCCTATAGTGTCCAGACTATGGAAACTGCTACCCGCAAAAGGTTTCCCTTCTTTTTTCAGTCTCCAAATATTTAAGTCCCGTGTGAACAAACTCCCTCTCACCACACTTAAGACACCCACGGTACGTTAGTGCTTGGGCCACAGCCTTCGTGGACTGTCCAAAGATAAAAAAACACCTCTTTTACTTTCAAATAAAAAAGTAGAATATGGATGGAGCCATTCCAACTTCATTTTTTAACTTGTACTCATTATTTATTTACGTGTAAGCGATTTAAACCTGTTTAAATATAACAAATTATTTTGGCACAAATATTATATGATTTACCCTGTGATTTACCCTACGTAACGGAACTGGTTTTTACGAGCTCACAACAAATAGGCCCGAAGAGTTTTCGCACTGCACTTAAAGAGTTGGATTTCCACTAACAAAACCATGTTTGTGGGGTTAATTGCATAAATATGAACCCTAATAGAGGTGTAATCAAATATTTGTAAATGTATATAGAAAAAAAGTCTATTTTCATTTTAATTTATTTCATATAATTTATATAAAGCATTATAAAATATCATAGTTTAATTATTTTGTTCTTGCAAAAACTCTTCTAAATTTTTTACTCTTGCCACGTCTTTTGTATTATTCCAATAGAAATCACACCGAATAAAAATACCAAAATATAAACCCCAAATACCAATGGAAATTAGATTATTTATTGCATTTTTATTCGGTATATTCTATATCATTTTAAGCTAGAAATTGTAATGGTTTTTTATCGATGTCCGGTCCCTAATAATAATATAATTACAAGTTTTTGAAAATATCAGATACGAAGGAAAGTAGACATAACAAAACTCACTTTTATATGCGAAAAACGAGCTCATACTTACGATATGTCCAGTCATTCGTTTGCACTCGAAAAAAATGTCACCAGGCAAAAACCCAATGGAAATAACTTCAGAAGAAAATGTCTTTTCTTATTTTAACAATAACACTTTTAAGAATGTGGAATGGCTACAGTAATAAAATGTGTACTGATTGTCCATAAAATTGGATAATCATTTTTAAGCATTATTATGCACAATTTTTGTATATTTTTTGCACTTAACCTGTTGTCTATTTTTTGCAATGGAATAGGTTTGGTAAAATAGTACACATTTTGTTACTGTAACCAATCCACATTTTTAAGAATAAAGCCTTAAAAAACAGTTAATAAAAGTCGGCAAATATTTACTTGATATTTTCCCAATATTAGACCTAGGGTGTTTTTTTTGTATAAAATATATTAATTCTAAAATTTTTGGCAAAAGATAGATATGATAATAAATTTAACAATGTTTGTTTTGGCCCCACTCAATATGTGACATCATTAAATATTAATTTTAAGATTTCATAATATAAAAATGTGACATTGCAACTTTATGACACTCAAATACCAACGCTAGGATTCTCCGTTTAGAGCCTCCCTCCCTCTTCAAGATCCATTATTAGGTCATGTTTATTGTCAGTCTATACACAAAAACGGAAAAAGAAAGTTATTTTGTTTTTGTGTATATACACGGTGTTTCAAAATTTAGTACAAGAATTTTATCGTCGTTTTTTTTGGGTAAAATAGGACTTTTTTTTATCTATAAATATGTGTTCTGAAGTGCACTCTTTTCGAGCTACAACCACCATAAGTTGTGTAAAAAAAATCAAATATTTTAAACCGTGCCTACAGTTTTGCTTCAAATCATAAAATTTGCATACACTAGTTATTTTAGGGGGTGTATTTATTTTTTTTGTCCTGAAAAAGGGAAAATTTTGGGGGGAGGACTGTGGGGATAAAGACTTTTGATGACCAACATTTTTTGTGTACGCTAAAATTTCTTAAAATTACACTACACCAGCAAGTCGGCAATAAATAAAAATATCTATTTTTTTTACTTTTTTGTGTTTCTTGGATTCCTTAATACAATAAATGTACAATGACAATAGCACTGTGGTTATTTAATACAAAACGAATCAACAACCTAAATAAACAACTGCAGCTTACTACCTTTTTTCTTTCATTTCTATGTATACACAATTGCTTCCCTTTAATTTCATAAGCATTTTTTTCAATAACCGTTAATTGTATCAAAAAAGTACAAGATACTACAAATTTAGAATTTTTTATGGCCGACTTGCAGCTTAATTAAAAAAAAAGTAGCGTCAACATAAAACTTTGATCATCAAAAATGTTTATCCCTCTATACCCCCTCCCTAAAATTGGGATTTCCCCTTTTTTAAGACTAAAAATTAACACCGTCTAAAATAATAAAGGTGTGCAAAATTCGGGTTTGATGCTTACGATGACTGTAGCTCGTAGAGAGTGCATTTTAGGTCACAGGTTTATAGAAAAAAGGTCTTATTATGCCCTTAAAATATTTGTAATAAATTTTAAAACACCCTGTATTACTCCTTAGATATATTATGGATTCATTTTGGACGCTTTGTATATATTTTGTACCCTTCTACGAGCCTAAGGGGACTAGTGATGCGATTATTGACGATAAATATTTTATCAACATGTTTTTTTTTTAATTTCTTACGTAAAACAACGATGACAATCTTAAATATGCATCATTGAAATATATCTGTTATTTCCATACTGCTACACTTGAGATAAGCCACTTTTAAATAATAATCTTAGAAATTACTACAAAAAAAAAATAAGTAGTACACATTCATCTTTAAAAATTGTTTGCACAAAAATCATGTGTATTTCGTATTTTTCGATTTTTTTTGTACTCCACTCTTTGTAGTTGGGTTCAGTGTTTATTTTTTATTTTTTTATATTATTAAATCTATTTGTAAGCATAATTTTTTAAAAATATTTACTTGGTTATAATAAGATGTTAAATATTTATTATTGTTGATCTTTTTTTTAAATTAACTTTTTACTTTTTTAAGAATTTTAACTGATTAAGGTATTCTAAACTTTTGTTAAACAGAATAGGGTTGTCATATAGTCAATAATATCGCCAAATATCTTTAATTTTATAGATTTATTTAATTCGTTATTACAGATTTATTTTACTTAGTTAAAAAAAAACTTAACAATATTAATTAAATTAGAATTTGTTTCATAGGCAAAATTGAGAGTGGTATTAATTGCTTTATTTTGTGATCTTTGTAGCTCATTTAAATTATTTTTATTTATTTGGTCTCTATTAACAGATAAATAAAGAATAGTAGATTTGATATAATAAGATTTTAGGAAAAATTTAGGTTGGTTTTTTGTATTTAAATATTAATAAAATTACAAAGATTGCAGCTAATTTTTGGTAAACAAATATTTAATATGCGAAATGAATAAACTTTTATTATTTATGTGTTTTTAAAATTAAAGTTTTAAAAATGGCAGATTTATTTGAAAAAAAAACGTAGTTTACTGGGCTTATCACCACCCTTAAAAATAAATAGAAGTTTTAAAGTTTACCGTTATGCCATATTAGTTATTTAAATGTTTATTTGCCAGGTTTTTTTCTTAACAATTTTATCAGGACAGTTTTAAGCGTAGTAACATATTTTTGTTTTTGCTTAATATTTAAGAAGAAATCGATAAGAAAGAGCCAGTAAGTTCGGTCTTTAAAGTTGTATTTTATTTTTTATAATTTATTTTAAAAATATAATAAACATTCTTAAGAGGTTCTTTTACTTGATGTGTGGTCTATTAAATTGCTTGTACCAAAGTATGGTAGATTTCCAGCATAATTTACAAAATTATGATTTACAATGTCTTTATGACCACAGCTGGAAGCAATGTTTCTAGTGAGAAGAATAATTTATTTTTAAGCTGATTATTGCCATTTTGACTTTCAAATTTTATTATTATAATTAAACCAGGCTTAAAGGGTAAAAAAACAGTCTAATAAATTACTTTCTTTTAATTAATAAACTTAGATCTTAATTTAGTAAATTATGAATAAGATGACATTTGGTCCCCCAAGCTGGGAGCCATTTGGCTAAAAAATTATGTCTTTATATATAGTAAGTAAATTTTTTATAGGTAGTATTTAGAGTCAAATAATATTACAAGTAAACTTTTTTGCGGTAACTTATGTTAAATTTTTTATTCTTTATGGGCTAATTACCCTAATATTTCGCTCAGAAAAGAAATATTTTTTTATTAGAATAATTTAAATTTATGATACAGAATTATTGGTTATTTATTTGTCATAACATAAAGAATTTTAAACATAATTTATGAAATATGATACACATTGTTTCACTTTTCCCCTTATTGGGCGCCATTTTGCTGGAAAATTTAATACCGATTTTGTGTGTGCCCATTCAATCATTATATTTTAAAAATCATATTTTCTCACTAATATGGTTGGGGCAAAAAAGCACAAAACTTGTAGTTTTTATTTATTTGCCCAGCAATAAAAGCTTTTATTATTATTATTATTATTATTTTGATCATGAAAAAATATGTTAATGCTTTTAGGCAAAAAGCAAGATTCGAACCCTAAATATGAATGAAAAGAGAAACGCGTTCCGCTAGTTAGATTCTGATCTAAGTCATTCATGGTTACGCTTTACCACTCGGCGTCACATCGCGAATTTGCTGTAAAAATAGGAAACCGGCAACGTTGCGCGGCACGTTGCCCTCGCGAATGAACCGATAGCGCCCGAACGTTCGTCAGTATGAACCAAAACGTCGCACGGGGAATGTGAGATACGATCGTCGATTCTCTCGACCGCAACGTCATCTCTCGCAGCTGTAACCGTTTCGAATATACTTAACATTTAATAGTATCAGTGTTTCGTGGAAAGGCATTTTCTAATACGTTTGGAAAAGTCACTTTTCGGTGCGTAAATATTTTAAGTGCCCCTAGTTCGAATCGGATTACTTTAAATGAAGTTAAACGAAAAAAGTGTGGTGCTTCCGGCCATTCATGCGGTGTGAGCAGTGATAATCGAAGTAACCTCGTTCTAGCAGTGTAGTGCGTACGCTCTCTATTTAGTTTATTGTTGATTAATAAACTTTTAAGGATTGATTTATGGTTGCAGTACCACTGGATAAGGATTAAACTTTTACTGGAAAAAATAATTTTTCCCGAAAAACAGCGATTTTTGTTTTCAAGGGAAAATTACCAACCACCAGTAAAGGCGGCGAAAAATCAGCTTTGGATGAATGTTGAAGCAGCTTGGAGCAGGCAGATTGCGAATGACATTGAGGTGCGTGTGGGTGTGTTTGTCCATTCACATTTATTTTCAAATGACGTATTGTACTAGCGGACCGGAGACGTGCTCAGTGGCGCGCATTTTCGCATGTTTCATTCATGGGTAGGGTCTTGAATAAAATGATTAACTTAATTAATTATCGATTATTGACTATTTTTTATGGCGAATTAAACCAGTAAGAGAGCCCCAGAGACTAGGTACAAAAAGTATGTTTAATTTTTATAAAAAATATTAATTTTTACCTCTTAGACCTAAATTTTAATGAGCTGTACTTTAAAATGATCATATGTGTTGGATTCTCTTAGGATGGTTATCGGTATATATTATGCTGTTTTTTTAGTTTGTTCTAGGTCATTTTAGTAAAAAAGTTCAATGATTTCAGGTCTTCCCTACTTCTAAAAATTAAAATATGCCGAAAATAATGATTATAATTAAAAGTAATAATATTAAAAAAACCCACTTCGCCTAAATTTTAATTTTTTTATATCTTAAAAAAACAGTTTGGTTTATCAGTAATTTTAATTCCTAAATAAATATGGCGGTAATTGTGCATTAGTGGGGCTCCACCTATTTTTGGCCATAAAAAATCGAAAAATAGAGATATTGATATGTTTTTTTTTTATTTTCTTCTATTTTATGGCGGATTAACAAATCTTTTAAGAAAAATAAAAAAAAATTAATGAAAATTTAAAAAAATGGAAATTTTTCAAGTTTCTCTTCAATAAAATTCATCTATTTGAGTTTAGCAATTTCTAGTGATTTGTTTCATATGGTACATGTAAAAACAAATAATTTTAAAAACAAAAACAAAAATATCAATTTTTGGATTTTTATTTTTTTTTTTTCAAATTATTCTATTTTTGATATACTTTAAAAATAAAAATATTTGACAACTCGAAAATTAAATCAGGTTGATTTTACATCTTAAAAACATGGAGCCGCGATTCTACACAATTACCAATATTGCTTTTAATTTTGTTTTGCCTAACGTAGTTTATTATTAAAAAAATGATTAAGTAAACTCTTATAAACCTGCAGCTCCGAGCAAAAATCTATAATATAGTCTTAGTATCTTTATTTCAGTAAAAAATAACTTAAAAGTCTATCCTACAAACGAAAGTGGCCTAAAAAATACTCAGCTTGACAATGAAAAAAACATAATCTCCTTTTAAGTCATTACACTAGGCCCAACGTTCTTCAAAAGCCATAATCCTCTTCCTAAAATAACTTTCTTCCAGGTCCCCAAATGCAATTGCTTCTTCCTTAAACAAAAAAAAAAAAACGTTGACCCGCGGAGAAAGTTTTCAGTTTGGGAAAGATATGGAAGTCAAAAGGTATTATAATTAGAGAAATAGAGGAAATGTTTTAACAGCTTATCGTTCAGATCGCTTATTCTTCCATTGCCAAAACACTTTTGTGATCAGGTGCATTACCCTGATAAAAAATCACTTTTTCTTGTGGGCTTATTGAAGTGTCTAACAGAGCAATTTCACTCAAAACCTACGCCAAAGCCTCTAAAATCTGAGACACACAGGTCTTTTTTCAGGATTCTTTTCATTCAGTTTTTTTACGAGATTAGAATTGTATATAGTAATAAATAGGCAAAATGACGTTAACATCCCAAAAAACAGATGACATAACCCGTTGAAGGAACGGACTTTTTTTTTGGATTTTGGGCTTTTGTCCACGGTTTGGACTGCTGTTTAGACTCAGGAGTACAATGGTGGATCAGGGTTTCGTTCATCGTTATAAATCGTCAAACACACTCATGGTAGGTCCTCATATGCGGAAAAGCGGAACGGAACTGTCAATTTTTTTAAATTTGATTGCTTTATTTAATAAACTCACCTTGTCAGAATTCAAATAAGCCAATCAAATTCGCTTGCTAAAACCTTTCGAATTAATTTTTGATTTGTCGTTTGCACAGAGTTTCTTATATTTAATTTTTCGTTTAAGATATTTTCCACACGTTCTTCGGAAATGTCTACATATGGCCTCACCGATTTCACGTATGGTACGTTTCACAATAATTCGTTGATTTCTTGACCGCAATAAAATTTAAATTAGAACCCTCAGTGGAAAACCCAACCATGAATGGGTTGCCTGACAAATATCTATTGTGTAGGCACCGCACCTTTTGAAAGGTTACAGGTCCTGATTACCTACTAATATTAATAGTTTAGGTTAGCTATTTTGGATGCTCAATAACACACACGAAAATACTTTGACAAACTCCAAACGACTCATGAACTAAGACGAAAAGACTCTGCTTTATATTCAACATCTGCAATTTGCCTATAACCTACATAATATAAAAAAAGTTGGTACAATAATAAATAAAGAAACTTTTAAGTCCGGACCTTCATGCGGGTATCCAAAGTATATTAAGTTTTACGACTAACAGTAGCAGGTAAAGAGAAATCAAAGACTTATTGTGGAACGTACCATACCTTAACCGGTATAAAATGTTTTAAATTTGGAAAAAAAATTGAATTTATTTAGGTACAGGTTTTAAGGTATAACTTCTAGGTTTGTATTTTTCCAATAAAAAAAAGTTTGTTTTTTACACGTGCTGTCAAAATTATAATAATTTTATGTACAAATTTCAACTCGTCAACTAGAAATTTTTATTCCCATGGCATCTAAGAGGGTTTAAACTTCAAACATTTTTGTTAATCTCTTAAATATCTTAAAATGTATTTATATATTAATAAAATTACAAAGATTGCAGGTTTGAGTTCTTTTAGTGAATTTGCAAAATGGATAAGCTTTTATTATTTATGTGTTTTTTAATAATAATTTAAAAAAGAAATTGGCAGATTTATTTGAAAAAAAAAGCAGATTACTGGGCTTATCGGCACTCTTAAAAATAAATTCGAATTTTAAAAGTACTGAGATGCCATATTAGGTATTTAAATATTTATTTTTTGGGTAAAGAATATCTTAAGGTTTTTTTTTCGTAACATTTTTATTAAGAAAATTTTATCCGTAGTTACGAATTTTTGTTTCTGCAAATATTTAAGAAGAAGAAGTCGATAATAAAGAGCCAGTACTCCGGTCTGAAAATATAATAAACATTCTTAAGAGGTTATTTTACTTGATGTGATGTGGTGTATTAAATTGCATGTAGTAAATATGGTTAATTTCCAGCATAATTTACAAAACTATGATTTACAATAATACTATGACCACAGCTGGGTACCTTTGAATGAACCATATTGGGTCTTGGCATGATAGTTGCGGATTTAGGCTTTTATTTAACAAATACAACGTTAAGTTGTTAAACAAATATTTATCGAAGGACAAAATTGTAATCTTCGTGGATTTTTTTTTTAAATTTTTGGATGCATTTTCTTTTTCGGGAATTAAGGAAAACCAAAAATATCTTTTTGATACAGACTTATTTAAAACCAAGTTTAAAACCTAAAAATCTATAATATTTTTTATGGATTCTTCCCTATACTGCAAATATTCCTTCCAATAAGAAACTTAAAAGAAATCGTCAAATCTAACATCTATCTAATTTTTTAAAATTGACAGAATTTTCCAAGTACAACCTGCATAAATTGCAAATAAACAGTTCAGTGAACTGAAGATCCGTCAAGATGTCTGAAAAGAAGGTTCTTGAAAAGATTATTTATTATTAGTCTTCCATTCATTCGTATTATGTGGGTACCGGATATAGGTCGTTAAAGTTTTTTTTTCTTGTATTCCGAGAAGTATTTTTGCCTTGGGTGCTGCGGTTAAAACCATTAAAAATGTATAAAGAAAAATTACCAAAGCAGTTACTTACGTGCCTCGTTACGTGCTGACGTTATAGTGTTACAAAAACATGGTAAAGTTCTTTTAGGTTTTAAGAGACTAGCAGCGTGTCCTGCTAATAAAAACCTCTCAAAAAATAAACAAACATCGAGTTCAATAAAACGACAAATCGGCAGTCAGCGGGAGTTTTCTACTCCAGGGTAGTATTCTAAAGGTTACAACACTTTTTTGCAATCAATATTAAGTATGAAAGGGTCGACATAATTTACAACATCTCACGGTGTCCTGGAAGCCGATTAGCATCCGACAAAAACGACAAGAAAAACTGCATGGTCGGGATGATTCTCCTCTATTGTCTCATAGTCCAGTAACTGAAGACCTGAAAGTACCCAAATCTGTACAGTTTTCATTTGTGGCGCAAGTCTTATATCTTCGCGAATGCTTTCAAGCGAGAAAAAGTTTATCACCATTCCGACGTGGGAACCCGCTGAAAATAGCCTTTCAAAGTCCCAAACATAAGTTTCCCGCAATTATCTGCCAAAATATGCGAATTAGAGAATTTTGGTTTAGACAAAAAATGACGATCACCTCGAAATCTACAAAAGTGATCCTTACTATTTTTTTTCGCAACACCAATATAAGAGGCAAGAAAGATGGTAAAGGAAATTTTCTGGGATCATTGAACACTTGCTAAGGTCTCATTATAAAAAAGAAATGTTAATAACAAACCATTTTTTCAAAAAATTTCAACAAATTAATGAGACACACTCTTAAAATATTGTGAAAAAAAAACTTACTGCTTTTTTTAATATTCTAGAAAAATCAGAATGGACCCAAACTCATATGCAATGATAGGTACGGGTTTTCCCATTTCTATGAACTTTGAATGATTAAAAAATGTACATTATTGACTGAGTAATGGAACAATTCGTCCATGAAAATAGCGGCATTCTAAAGGTAGAGCGGCAGCTTTTGGGTCCCGTTATCTCGAAAACTATCGATTTTTCGAAAAAAATTTTAAGCACCATTTTTGTAGATTATAGGACGATCTTCATTAGGGTGTCCCGTAATATTTTATTTTTAAATTTCGCTACACAAGACCCCTCAGAAGTTGCGTTATAAGTTGTAGGTTACCATAAAAATAATAAAAAAAAGATAAAAAAAAATATCTTAACGGCTCTACCGGCATTCATATTTTTCTAAAAGTAACTAAAATTTTCATTTTCAAGGACCGGTAGAGGCTTCAAGATGACAAATATTTAATTAAATTTAATGATAATCGTAATCTCTGTATCAAAACGCAACTTTTGATACCTTTTGCGTAGCCGTAGCTCAAAATTGTGTATGATTTATTTAGAGTTGTGAAACCCCTAAAAATGTCCAATTTTAAAAACTTTAAGGACCGGTAGAGGCCTCAAGATGACAAATATTTAATTAAATTTAATGATAATCTTAAACTCTGTATCAAAACGCAACTTTTGATACCTCTTGCGTAGCCGTAGCTCAAAATTTTGTATGATTTATTTAGGGTTAATGTTAAGAAACCCCTAAAAATGACCAATTTTAGAAACATCATGTCCGGTAGAAGCCTCAAGATAACAAATATTTAATTAAATTTAGTAATAATCGTAATCTCTGTATCAAAACGCGACTTTTGATACCACTTGCGTAGCCGTAGCTCAAAAAAAATCGCCATACACGGACGGGACAGCCTAATCTTTATTTTTTGTCTAAAAAAAAATTCTCCAATTTGCATATTTTGGCAGATAATAGCGGAAAACTCATTTTTTGGGTTTTCAAGGGCTCTTTTCAGCCCTTTCCCACCAGTTAATGTTGATAAGCTTTTTTTCGCTTGAAAGCATGCCCGAGGACCTAAGAATTGCGCCACAAGGGTAAACTGTACAGATTTATTTACAGCTTTGTCCCTTCATTTACTGGTCTATCACGAGTTTTCTCATTAAAAAAAACCTGTTGTGCAGAAAATCCTACCAGACCGTATATGACGTAGTTATGCTTAATATATATTGACGTATAGTTGGTAAAAAATATTATTACTATTATACAGGATAAGTCTAAAAGTAATGCAGTAAAGCAGGGTCATTGACCACTATGCTACCGAGAGAGACCTACGGGTTGGTATGGTTATTAAAACAAGAGTGGTGTAAATCTGCAAGGTCCTTTAGATTTCTTAAGCTAACGAAACAGTATAGACACGGTTACAAAAAAATAATAAGTATAATTTTTTTGCTACACTTTGTATAACAATTGTTAGGATTTTAATAATTGTTATAAAAATATTCATATTCAATATTTTTTAAAAGTCTTCAAATGTAACAATAAGGTAGTTAAAATGATTATAAATTTTAGGGTTTATTTACTATAACTACTTTTTCATTCATCCTGTTTAGTATTTATATTCTTTTTTAACAACTATATAATAATTATAAAAATATGTTTTTCCAATTGCAATAACAACGTTCATAATAAAATTTATATATTAATTTTTTTTATTTGCTACACACGCTTAACATCCCAATTCACATTGTTAAAAAAAATGGCAGGAAACACACTTCCTTTTTAAAAAGTTGAAAGAGGCTTGAAAGTTAGGACACCCTTAAAACTAGTGCGAATCAAAAGAACAAGACAATAATTTAGTTAATGTTTCGAGAAACCCACCATTTAAATCTGTAGTTACAGCAAAAACGGAAAGCAATTACCCAGGCATAGATTAGAACGGCACGGCGAAGAATAAGGCAAATATCCGAATTGCGCTGCCACCCGGCAGCCTTAAAACCGTTTTTAACAAATGCAAATAAAGAACAACGCATTGGATTTGCTCTACAATTTTAAGTGAAACCTCCGATTTTTTGAGAAAATATAATATTCACCGATGAAAAAGTGTTTCAGTCGTGCTACAATGGGATACTTAAGGTATACAGGCCTCAAGGAACACGATTTAATGAAAAATATACCCAAAAGGACAGAAGTAGTGGGCGATTTTTGGTACATGTTTGGGGGTAACTGAGGGCACCAGGACATGGTGTTTGTTATTTTATCGAAGGAAGGTTCAATGCGGAGGTATATACATATGTACATATAGATCTACTACAGAATATCATGCTTCCTTCTGCACTGGATCGATTTCCGGACCGAAATTTTATCTTTCAGCAAGATAAGTGTCCCGTTTATACTGCCCGGCAAGTCGATGAATGGATGGAAGAGCAGCGTATCAGGGTTTTACCGTGGCCCGCACGTAGTCCGGATTTAAATGATATGGAAAATGTTTGGGACTTATTAGTTAAAAAATAAATGGAGAAAATGAGTTTAAGCCGCAAACTGTAAACGAACTTTTGTTTGTTAGTTTTTAAAAAATAAAAATATTTTTTTTGCTTTTTGCTTTATTTATCGTAATTAAAAGTAAAATAAGGTAAAAAAGAGCGATTTACAAAAATTTACATTTTTTTTGCCCAAGATTTAATGGCCGTCACTGTACCTGACAACACCCTGTGTTATCAAGGCTCAAAATATAAGTAGTCACTCGTATACTTTAATCATATCTGGTGTTTAGTTTTAGTTACTGGTTTACTTATTAAATTTTAAACAAATTTATTTTGCTCTAATTGTCATTAACTTTTCCAGAGCAGTTAAGTTAGACAAAATCATTATTAATTAATAATAGCTGAATAAACCCCGTAAATTAATAACTATAATCTTGAATGAGACGATGACAATTGTCTTTATAGTTGTGCACGTGTTCGCAATAATTGTTTTAATCGCCTTAACTATTTTTGAATAAACTAACAAATTATGCGACCTACAATGTTGCATGAGTCGCATAAATAAAGCAGATGAATGAAACTAATCAATTTTGACGTAGCCTCGTTAATACTCGCGAACATACGTGATTCACTGTACCGTGTCGTTATTGTAAAAATGGAAATATGTCACGAAATGCGTGAAAAAGTACATTTTTTATGACTAACTCTGTTTCAGACGATTTTTAATATATTTTTTACTATTAGAGCTACTGTAATAATGACGCGGTTTTGAGCACACTAATATTTTAAAAATTATTCCGTGTCAAAGACAACCGATATATTTTAAAAATATTTTTATGCCAGAAATATTTTTAATTTAAGCAGCTTGAATGGTATTTGGTGAGAAAAGGAGGTGTGTCATATTCAGGAAAATTCAAAGATTAAATTTAGGCCATTTTATTATATTTATAATAAGTATAATTATCTTTATTTGCATCTACAATAAATTGGTAAATAAAACAGAATGGCAAATACCAAATAAGATTACCTTTAAACTTGCCATGTTTATTAAACTTATGACGTTTTTTGATATTTTATTTTAAAAAAATATATGATGCGCTCAACGAACCAAAATAAATGAATGGTTAATTCTTTTTTAATTCTTATATTAAAGACAAAAAAATGTGATGCATAAAGGCATCATATAAATTTCTAAAAATAAAAGATCAAAAAACGTCTAAAATGGCAAACATTCAATAAACATGTCAGGTTTGAAGGTTGTTTTTTGTACTTTTTACACTTTTTGGTACAATTTAGTGTTGATGTAAATAAATATACTTCAATTTAATATAAATATAATAAAATGGCCTGAATTAAAACTCTGAATACCTACAAATATGATGGGCGAAAAAAGGGCGATTATTACCCATCTCCTTTCACACCAAAACAAAATTAAAAATTCACCTAAGTCTGAAGATTTAATCAAAGTTTAACTACTTATTTACCAACTTTGGGTATTCAAAAATGGTATAGAGATTAGACAAGACAAGAGAAGAAAAGCCATCCTCTCGTCTTGTCGAGAATGTCCGTCTCTTGCTCATGTGACCACTTTCTCTTCTTTCATCTTGTTTTCCTGGTAATGAAAATATGATTCATGTAAATACATTTATCTAAGTGCTTCTTTTGGGTAAAATTTAATAACTTTTATACTTCCATATATTAAAATTGACTCGTTATTATAACTTTTTTTTGTTTTACTGATATCGAAATTAAATTTGGTGGGTATTTCCAACATAAAAAACTGCATTTTTGACATAAGACCGGTTTAGGTAATCGAAAAAAACATAAACTTCAGATTTTTAGATGGAACACCTTAGATGTTTTACCTTTCTATGATCAGGTAGTAAATTGGACGTATTTACAGTCCTCTAATTTATAAATAAACTTTAAAAATAGTAGTAATTTGACGTAGTAAAAAGTGGTACCGGAATTAAAAGTGACCCAGTTCTTATCTAATAACAAATTGAATCTCCACGCTTTACATGAATACCTATAAGTTGTTTGCTATAGTTCAAGAATATTTGTTAGAAAGTTCTACAAAATACATATATTATTACTTCGTAGGGAGTATATAGTCGAGTATATAGTACAGTGGGATTATTTAGGAAAGTAACCGTTTACTACCGTTTATCCTCTCTAACTGTTCTTTATTATAGGTTAGAAAAAAATAGTTAGATAAAGGGTAACAAGCGGTATCTTCACGAAGAAATGCTTATAATTTTATAATTATTTAAGACACACAAATTTGCCTGATTTCATATTTTCAGAAGTCAAATATTTATCATGGTTGGCATTTTAAATTTGCAAATGAAAAAGGTAGATTTCAAAAATTAAGATTATTATCTTCTTTGTGTATTAATGTCTAAAATGCTGGCTAAAATTTTTATTTAATATTTTTATGCTAATTTTAACATTTACTTCTTAAGTTAAAAATATTGGTGTGAAGTTTTCAATAACGTTAATTATTTTTCATCATATGACCAATCTTAACGCTTTCTATAATTCTAATTAAATTTTTTAGTTATCTATTTGGTTAACAAGCAAATAGGAATAAGGCATACCTAACTAGTAATTTGGCTTTATGAAACAGACTTTATGCTTTGTAAAATTAAAAAAAAAAGAACAAAGTATGTATTATTTTTTTCATACTCTTCATAGTACCCCGAGTAGGACCTTGTTTCTCGATCTGTATACGCTTCATAAGTTTCGGCCTTGAAGATTAATGTTTACCCAAGTAACGGGTTTCTTGATATTGGTGTGATCAGACGATGCCCCAGGAATACATTTTTGTCAACAAACGTACCTACTTCCAATATCAGGGGATAATCTAGCGTGCAAATTATAGTTGTAGGTTTATACTTCATTTATTTATAAAAAAAATTCAAAACAAAGGAAATTAAAAATTAACCAATACGTTACCAGCATAATAATGGTGCAGAACTAATTCTAACATATCTATCAGGGAAAAATTAGGGATTAGTATGTTTTTCTTTAATAAAATAACATATCTAAAATTTAGCGCCCCAGTCAAATCTTGTCACAATACAATGTTTTCAGATAAAATTACTTAGAACGTCTCTTTCGTCATTGTTTGATTTATCTTTGGTTATTTCATCATTCTTATTTTTCCGGAAATATGCCATGAATGAAATCATTATTTTTATTTGAATGACATTACTTTAAACCATAAGAAAATAGTTACACATTCGTATCTTGTTTATTTCTTAAAGATGCTCTTTTTCTTGTGTAAAATGATCTTTATTTAAAACGCGATTGCCTTCTAATTCTAGTCCAATCATTATAGCAAGGAAAATTCATTTTTGTTATTAATGTTAACAGATATCTGACTGCGCCATGACTTCCGGAATAAACTGTAAATTACTAAAATCAAACATCCAACCAATTTTATTTTCAGATAATTTTTTTAAACAATAATTATTAAAAAAGGACCTTTTTTCATTTTTTTAAATGTGACAAAAAGTACTGACTATATAGCTTTACTTATAAAAGGCAGTCTGTCGAGAATTCAAAACCTTCAAAATGGTTTTTGAAAAATCCCGATTCGACCATTTTTCACCGAGAAAAGCCGGAAAAACGCTTAATACAGACCTGTTTTCAAAAATTTGTTTCTCCGTTAATTTTCAATGAGCTGATTTTTTGGGAAATGATGGTCAATAACATATACTTTGAGCTGCCGAAAGATAAAAAAAATTGTCGCATTAATAGTTTTTATTCAATCGCACTATAAACAAATTAGGCCCTTATCTTGCAAGTGCCGTGAATATTAGGCAAATGGTCCGATTTAAATTTTTAAAACGGCTTTTTAAAGTTGAGATTAAAAGCTACAAATTGTATATCTCACATTTTCATATAAGTCTGGAGAACATTGTTAAAATGCTTGTGAACCTAACGCGTCGAGCGATAATTCGCGACCGAGACGTATTGAGTCGACCGTGGAGAGGGCACCCGGCAGCGAAGGAGAAGCGAGAGTACGTCTCGGTCGCGAATTTTCGCTCGACGCGCTATGTTCACAAGCATTTTTAACAATGTTCTCCAAACTTGTATGAAAATGTGAGATATACATTTTATAGCTTTTAATCTCAATTTTAAAATGCCGTTTTAAAAATTCAAATCGGACCATTTGCCCAATATTCACGGCACTTGCAAGATAAGGGCCTAATTTGTTTATAGTGCGATTAAATAAACACTATTAAATGCGTCAATTTTCATTTTTCGACAGCTCATTGTATCTGTTATTGACCATCATTTCCCAAAAAATCAGCTCCTAATATTGAGAATTAACGGAGATACGAATTTTTGAAAAAAGGTGTGTTTTAGCGTTTTTCCGACTTTTCTCGGTGAAAAATGGTCGGATCGGGATTTCTTAAAAACCATTTTGTAGGTTTCTGAATTCTCTACAAACGGCCTTTTATGAATAAAGTAATATAGCCAGTACTTTTTGTTATATTAAAAAAAAAAAAAAATTGCCCTTTTTTTAATTATTGTTCAAAAAAATTACCTGAAGAAAAATTGGTTGGATTTTTCGTTTTAGTAATCTATAGGTTATTTCGGAAGTCATGGCATAGTCAAATATCTGTTAACATTAATTACAAAAAAAATCTATAATTATTGGACTATGTCGATTTCGCGATATATAGGTAATTTAAAGAATCACCTTTTCTTTTTTATTCGACTTATTTAATTTTATATGCAAACTTTATAAAATATATTTACCTACAAAAATATTGGGCAATTTATCGAGACCAAGACCCCCAACATGTCAAATTTATGATGTTATATAATTTAAAACTAACCAGCTGATTTTTGCAGACTTGTTTGATAAATATAAGTGAAATGTTATGGTTATACTGACCTACAAAAATCAAGGGTATTAAGTGCCGACCTACACCCTAAACATATTTGACGCATGCCACGTCAAAAACACCCCAATTCTCAAAATTTTCAAGAATAAAAAAGGTGCAGGTTATGTCAAAGTGGATCCACTCGCGAAGTTTTAAAAGAGTATTTTCTATTTCAAAATTTAAAGCTCTGACTGATGCCGTATCCCCCGTTTTACCACGGCTTATGCTCTAAACAATTAGCCAGTATGCCTAATTCCTTTAGGTGCAATTTCCAATAGGGCATATCTGTGCATCCATTTACAGTCCTTCTGAAGAAGCCTCGAGTACTTTCTACACTCCTTTTTATTACTTCTTTGTGCGTTCCTTTTTATTATCTCTTACTTCACTTTAGACACCAACAGTACAGTATAGTACTTTATACTTGAAACATTCATGTACAGTACTAGTAAGTAAATACATATACTTCTAAGGTACGAAAGAAATAAACTGTGTCTTTAAGTTTGTAGCAACTGTGATAAAAACCGCAGAATAAATAATGATAGTAATCGTGTGGAACATTGGTATTGTCATTGAGTAGTAAAATGATTTTTACAACCAGTCGAGGTCACAGAACCTGAATATTTAAATACTTAGTGGTTTGAAAGCAAAAATTCCGTTGCTGGCGTTCTCGATATTTCATAATATTCTTAGAAAAACGTGTTTATGTTATTTTATTATTAGCTTCCGGTATCGATACAAATAGATGATTTGAGTTTTAACAATTAATATACCAAGTGACGAAAATTCAAACGTTAAAACGTTATTTTATGTGTGCTTAAGTTTTGTATAGTAGGTTTAAGGCGAGGTTTAAGGTTAAGGTTTTAAGCTGTATATTGTCGTGTCCTGCTAATAAAAAAACAGACAAGAAAATAAACATTTCCTGCATAAAACGATAAACCGAATTTAGACTAGCAATGTCGTATTTTAAAAGCTACCACATTTTTTTGCCAAACAATATTAATCATAAAGGACCAATATAATTTCTATATTTTTAATTAATATTATATATATATATATATATATATATATATATATATATATATATATATATATATATATATATATATATATATATATATATATATATATATACAACGACAAAAGTCTTGGACCCTCCCGTTATTTTTATACATATATTTTGTTTCATAAAAATTAAAGAAGTCATTGAAGTCGTTGTTTGTTGAGATTTAAATTTGATTTACGTAAATATTTTAAATGTACAGGGGCAGTTAAAATAAGACATAACGTTAAATACGATGTAATTACAAAAATTGCCTTTATTATAAAAAAAAATGGTCTTATAAAAAAGATGCTAATTATTAGTTTGTATTTCCTCTCCTTCTTTTTAATAGTGCAGAAATACATCTTGGCATAGAAATTATCAAGTTATTAATGACGGGTTGAGGTATGCGGTTCTACCTCAGCTGCAGCTAATTTATCAGCAGTTCTGGAAACAAAATCCCACAAGTTCTTTATAGGATTCATATCCGGTGAGTTGGCTAGCCGTTCTAACCTGGTGATTTCCTCAGCATTAGGTGCCTCTTGAACTCTTCTGCTTCGATGTGGCCTGGCATTGTCATCCATAGAGATGAAGTTTAATTCTATTTCATTGCGTAGAGGATAAAAACTGGGCCCAATAACGTTTTAAATGTAAATTTCATTCATCATATTTTGTTGTATGCAAATTAATGGGGTGCAGCGGTTGCACGTTATACCCCCTCAAAACATTACAGTTTCCTCCTCGGTTTCCTCTTGATAGGGATCGATTTCGGGAAAAAAATTAAGTCGCTGCTGACGTCCTGGCTCCCTCGATACTCTTTGACGATTATTATCACTGACTAGGTCAAATCTGGTTTTATCAGAAAAAAGGACCCATCTCTATTGACCTAAAAGCCATGGCATATGGTCTCTAGCCCACTGGTGCTGGGCAGCACGGTGTCGATGCAATAGAAGAGGGACTCTTAAAAATCTTCTGGCTCGTAAATTGGCACTATGCAGCCATCTGGGAATTGTGGAGGTAAAAATTACGCGGCGAAACGTACCTTGCAACCATAGGTTAACTTTCGTGACACATAAATAATTTACCTTTGTTAGGGTGACAAACATAATTTTAATTTGATAATTTCCCGAAAAATACTTCTTACAGCTGAATTTGCTGTGCAATGAACGTCTACTAATTAAATATTAAAAAATCTATATTGCAAACTGTTTGTATATAAACTAAATTATTTCTTGTGGATTTTAAGAGGTTTAAAGTATATACATGACATTTTAATCTTTTATTTTTTTTTTCATATAAAAACACATTTTTTTTTAAATCCTGCAATTTGTTTAGTTAAAACACTGTTATAGTTTTAATTTTGTATTTTTAAAGTTACCAACATTTATTAAGCGGCACATTAAGTTTGTGTTCGTCATTCTCCTTTAAAAAGACTATGTTTGACAACATTGCGCATAAAACCATGCTTCAAATCGGTCTGTCTCAAAAGGTTATGTGGTCAGTGCGCTGATCCCAGCGCCAGTAATATCCTGTTTTTCATTCGAAATTAGCATGTAAATGAAATGTGTTGTGGGTATGTATTGGGTTACGGGAAGCTGGAATTTCTTTTCGGGAAATTGCTCAAAAAGGATCCGAAAGGCTATAGATAATATTGTGTGTTAAAAAAATAATTAAAGTCATAAACAAAAAATTTGGAGCACTATTTATTTTAAACCCAACCAGCACGTCAATAACAATTTTGACATTTAAAAAATTAGCTTTTTATGAATAGAACACGCTCTAGAGATATTGTGCGAGTCACCCTATATAATATAATATCAGTTATATATATATATATATATATATATATATATATATATATATATATATATATATATATATATATATATATATATATATATATATTTTTGTAAATAGTACAAATAGGTAAAATGCAGAGAAGAAGTGGCTATTTTTCGCAAAACCATACTTTAAAATAAACGCAATATTTACACAGTCATTAGAAAGTAATGTACTTTGACATGTAAAAGGCATCCGTTCGAGTAGGGAGCTTTTATCCACAAAATAAAACCTGTTTCTTTTAATGTTAATTATTTTTACCTATTTTTCAGAACTCTACTAACGTACCTCGAGTATTTAAAACACAAAGACAACAGTTTTTCAATATCCCTCGTTCTTAGATTCAAATTTTAAGTTTTCAGCTTTCCATTTAGTAGCTATGTTCTAAAATTAGATTGATTTTTATAGAGTATTTCATATTAAACATAAAAATACATTTTTTTTTTAATCGAATATGTTTTTTCCCTGAAAGCCGTCTTGATTTACTACCGGAGGCTGCGCAGCCTCCTGGTATTTTTGTGCCTAATCTGGATAACCCCGAGAGTGGTTGGTTGATATATTCCTGTGGGCTCATTTTCGGTTGCCCAAATAATGCCTGTCTTTCGCACAGGCTATGGTAGGCCGTTTCTTCCCCCTTGTCGCACATTCTGCAACTTGGGTCCATCTTGTGTAGGTGTCATCTTAGGCTATCGTGCCCTGTTAGCAACCCTACTGTTATGCGAAGTCTTTTTCTACTTTGTCTGAGTAGTTCTTTTTACGTTCTTTTGGATGGGCCCTTTATGAAGCCTTGTCCATATCTTATTCTACTGATGCTTCCTCAGTAATTCTCGCATTTGTTTCGGATCCATTCCCTGGTTTCCCTCGTGCTATGGTTTTAGTCACTCTAACGGTAGGTTCTGGTCCAAAATATGGTGTAGACTCGGGTGTAGATGATCCCTGTCTCGCTAGCTCGTATTCAGAATAGTCAGTTGTATTTCATGCTGACATATATTGACCAGTGCACGCCTAATTAATCTTCGTTATTATTAGGCCACTTATTACCCTTTTATGTTATACCAAACAAAAACATTGTCACAAATATATCGTAACAACATAATTACAATGATACATGCAGTATGCATGCAAGCTAAGTGTTCTATTTACATATTGCTTTAAATCGCAACAATCATCCTGATATTGAGGTTAACCTATTTTTATAAAGATCCAACAGTAAAAATAGCCCGTTGTGCTATTTTAAAACCGGTTGTCCACTCGCTAATTCTTAGCGTAATTATTTCTGGCACAATAAAACAAATTAAAGAATCAAAATAATGCAAAGATACCACACATGGTCATTCTCTGGAATATGTCTGTTTTTATGTCCGTAATTTTAAATTTTTAATTTTTACATTGAGTGATTTATTTTTGTGGTTTTTGCGATGTTCGTATCCCATATCATGTCCTGCTTGAAAATTTATATGGACAATAGCATCATTCCCAACTCTTAGGATTCCTGATTCTAACCAAAAAAAAATAAATTCAAAAGTTTCATTTCTTGCCCTCCTATGAGCTGTTAATCTTTTATAAGCATTTTCACGGCTTTTGATCCAAAAAATTAGTCAATAAATTCCTTTCTAGGCAGCTATATCAAAGCAATGTAGTAGTGTCACTGTCATATATTTATTCATTTGTAGAACCTCGAACGCCAGTTTGTAGGCAGGGTGTTTGGTATATAGTCTAGTAAATAAAGGGATAAATCCAAAAAATAATAATAATATATATATATATATATATATATATATATATATATATATATATATATATATATATATATATATATATATATATAATTTGCTAATGTGGATATATTTATATGTATATATATATTTATTTGTCTGTCCACGTGATTCTGAAGTTATGCTTGAGCTAAAATCATGAAATTTCGCACAGTGGTAGTCTTTAGCAGTGGCTAGAACCTAACGAAGCCCGTTTTTTGAATTTCGCCCCGGGACAAAAGTAGGAGCAAAAAGTGTTTTTTTACCGTTAGCCGTACGGAAGGCATCTTACGGAGACAGAGGTTACTTAATATTGTCTCTCGGCTGGCGGAGACAGGCTTTTCATCTAGTCTGTAAATAAATCTGTACAGTTTTCCCTTGTGGCGCAGTTCTTAGGTCTTTGGGGATGCTTTCGAGCGAAAAAAAGTTTATCAACATTAACAGGTGGGAAAGGGCTGAAAAGGCCCTTCCGGGCCCGAAAAATGGGTTTTCTGTAATATCTGCCAAAATATGCAATTGTAGAATTTTTGTTCAGACCAAAAATGAAGATCGCCTTATAATCTACAAAAATGGTCCTTATATTTTTTTTCGAAAAATCGATAGTTTTCGAGGTAACGGGTCTCAAAAGTCCCCTCATTTCAGCTCCCGATTTACCGCTAGAATGCCGCTATCTTCATGGATTCACTTATAAGCGGGCAGACGAATTGTTCCATTACTCAGGCAATAAATTTTTAATCATTCGAAGTTCATCGAAATGGATAAACCCGTACCTATCATTGCTTATGAGTTTGGGTCGATTCTGATTTTTTAGGGAATATTAAAAAAGCTGTCAAAAGTTTTTTTTCACAATATTTTAAGAGTACCTCAATCATTTATTGATATTTTTTGAAAAAATAGTTTGTTATTAACATTTTTTTTATAATGAGACCTTAGCAACAGTTCAATGATTCCATAAAATTTCCTTCACCGTCTTTTCTGCGTTTTGATAAAAAGTTGTTTTGCCCATTTGCATTTTTTACCCGTTTCCGGAGTTCTAGAAAATAAGTCCAGTGTGAAATGTTATGAATTTTTCGACGGCCGTTTTTGCAAAAATATTGGTGTTGCGACAAAAATGGTTAGAACCATTTTTGTAGATTTCGAGGTGATATTCATTTTTTGTCTAAACAAAAATTCTCTTATTCCCATATTTTGGCAGATATTTGCGGAAACTCATTTTTGGGACTTTGGCGGGTCATTTTCAGCGGGTTCCCACGTCGGAATCGTGATAAGTTTTTCTCGCTCGAAAGCATCCACGAAGACCTAAGATTGCGCCATAAATGAAAACTGTACAGATTTATTTACAGCTTTGAGTACTTTCAGGTCTTCAGTTACTGGACTAATTAGGATTTGTTTCTCAAGAAAACATCTTTAATTACTGGACTTGTGCTTCGGTAGTATATTTATAAAAATGCTGTTTCAAAGTTTGTTACTCAAATTTTTCGTTTAAAAAGAAATCGCGAAACTTAATAAGACTTTTTCTAATCATTAATACTTCGATTCAAATTAACGTAAAAAGTTTTATAAAAGCTTAAATGTCCAGAATATCACGAATTGTATAGTTGGATCATTTTTAAAATGGAAATTCGGCGCCCTTTAAAAAAAAAAAACATAAAAAGTAGCAAAAAAGATTTGGTTTAAAATGCGGCTGCCTTTGCTTTTTATAATGTGCCGCTTCCCGCACGTGTCTGTAATAATTAATAATAGACCATATAAAAAGCAAAGGCGACCGACAATAAAAATTAAACCTTTTTGCTACTTTTTATGTTTTTTTTTCTTTTCAAAGGGCACCGAATTTTCATTTTAAAAATGATCCAACTATACTTGATTAGTTAAAAAAAATGTCGCCAGCTGTACTTAAAAACAGTCGCGCCCACCAGTAAATAAAAAATGCAAGTATGTAAATATGTATATTTACTCGGATATTCACCACCAAATAAGTAAAAAGGATATGAACCATTAACAATACCATATTTAACGCGCGAGTTTAATAAACAACAGGATGTGCGTGTGTAGAAAGATAAAATTGCCTGTTTCCATAAAAACAAACATACATCCTCGTAAATCTAGAGTAAACAGCCCGAAGTGTAAATCGAGGTGTAAACACCGAAACGCTGATAACATAACAGAAAATCTGCTGCTTTTTAAACCTAGCCACGATTTTTTTAGCGCGAACGCCACGCGGCTGGAATATTGATCATGGGGAGTTATTAGAAAGTTTTTTAAGCCACTTAGAATAGGGATATTTTAAGCCAGTTTATTGTTTTTAAATTACGATTAATGTTGTGCTAGGCTTGCAGTTTTCCAATATCTATTAAACTGATAAATAAATTTAATATATTTTTTAATAGGTCCTGACCAAAAGCTGTTTTTGCGTTATACGAGGGTGTTATGAAAAGTTTTCGGCTGGATAAAGAAAAACAACTTTTTTAGTTTTTGTTTGCTTCCATATAATCTCCATCAAGATTAATACATTTCGCACAACGTTCCTCTAATGTAGTGATACCAGTTGTATAGTGCGATTCGTCAAGCCCTTCGAGCTATTTTTTATGGTTAGAAAAAAGATTATAGTCGCTGGGGGTTAAATCTGGTAAATATGGTGTATGGGGAAAAAATATAAATTTTGATACAATGATCGTAGCCATCACAACGATCGACGAATGGGCAGGTGCGTTGTCACGGTAAAACAATACTTTTTCTTCGCTAAGTGAGGTTGCTTTTTACCTTCATCCTTTAAACATTCCTACAGGTGTGGTATTATCCACTGTTGATCTTACCCTTTTCCAGGTTAGATTGAAAATGATTCCTTTTGCATTCCAAAAAAGCCTGTCATAACCTTATTCCGGTAAAGTTGTTTTTGCCTTTTTTGGGATAGGTTCACCTGATTCAATCCATGGATTCGACTGTTGTTTCCTTTCAGGAGTGCAAGTTTTATCCACAGTCATAAATCGAACACAAATTCGCTGGGTTCCGATTGTAGAACGCCATAGTTTCAATTGGAAAAAAAAATTCAAGCTCATTTTTTGATCGATGGTTAGCAAACGCGGCACACACCTAGAAAAAAATTTTACTAAGACCAGTTGTTTATGAAAAATATTACATATACACGTTTAGTTGACATCCTGATAGTCTTGACTACCTTACTTACTTTTAATCTGCGGTCATCCATCGCCATTTTATGATTTTAACCTCAACAGAGCGTCCTGAACGTGATTCGTTAAAAGTGCTCGTGTGACCGTTCTTACATTTAGAAACCGGTTGATTATGATAACAAATAGTCAATCATTAAAATTTTTTTTTTTTTTTAATTAATGTTAACAGATATCTGACGCGCCATGACTTTCGGGATAACTTGTAGATTACTAAAATCAAAATGCACCCAATTTTTTTCAGGTAATTTTTAGACAATGATTATTTAAAAGGGCATTTTTTTGTGTTTTTCTTTATATAACAAAGTATGAAGTATATCACTTTACTTAAAAGATCGTTTGTAGAGATTAAAAACCTACAAAATGGTTTTGAAAATCCCGACCATTTTTCACCGAGAAACCCGGGAAAAAACGCTTAAAACAGACCTTTTTTCAAGAATTCGTATCTCCGTTAATTTCAAATCTAAGGGCTGATTTTTTAGAAAATGATAGTCAATAACATATATAGTCGGATCATTTTTAAAATGTAAATTCGGTGCCTTTGAAAAAAAAAAAAACATAAAAAGTAGCAAAAAGTTTTAATTTTTATTGTCGGTTTTTTGGCTATTATTACAGACACGTGCGGGAAGCGGCACATTATAAAAGCAAAGGCGGTCGCTAGTTCAAATTAAATCTTATCGGCTACTTTTTATGTTTTTTTTCTTTCAAAGAAACCGAATTTTCATTTTTATATTGATTAACTATACTTTGAGCTGCCGAAAAATGAAAATATCGCATTAATAGTTTTTATTCAATCGCACAATAAACAAATTAGGCCCTCTATTTGCAAGTGCCGTGAATATTGGGCAAATAGTCCGATTTGAATTTTTAAAACGGCTTTTAAAGTTGGAATTAAAAGTTACAAATTGTATATCTCACATTTTTATATAAGTTTGGAGAACATTGTTAAAAATCTTGTGAAACTAGCGCGTCGAGCGAAAATTCGCGACCGAGACGTACTGAGTCCACAGTGGAGGGGGCACCCAGCAGCGAAGGAGAAGCCAGAGACGGGCTGCGTATCGCGAATTTTCGCTCGTCGCGCTAGCTTCACAAGCATTTTTAACAATTCTTTAAATTTTTATGAAAATGTGAGATATACAGTTTGTAGCTTTTAATCCGATTTTTAATCTTAACTTTAAAAAGCCGTTTTAAAAATTCAAGTTGGACCATTTGCCCAATATTTAGGCACTTGCAAGATAAGGGCCTAATTTGTTTATAATGCGATTAAATAAAAACTAATTTAAAGCGACAATTTTCATCTTTCGGCAGCTCAAAGTATATGTTATTGACTATCATTTCCCAAAAATCAGCCCTTAATATTGAAAATAAATGCAGAAACAAATTTTTGAAAAAATGTCTGTTTTAAGCGTTTTTTTGGCTTTTCTCGGTGAAAAATGGTCGAATCGATTTTTCAAAAACCATTTTGTAGGTTTTTAATTCTCTACAAACGGTCTTTTTGAGTAAAGTGATATATAGACAGTACTTTTTGTTTATATAAAAAAACGCAAAAAGGCCCTTTTTAATAATTATTGTTTTAAAAAAATTTCCTGAAAAAAATTGGTGATTTTAATTTAGTAATTTACAGGTTATTCCGTGAGTCATGGAGCATTTGATATCTGTTAATATTTATTACAAAAATGACCTTTTTTTTGCTATAATGATTGGACTATTTTAAGAATGCTTTTTAGCGTTTGTAAAACCTCGTAAAAATCAGATATGGAAACACAGAGTCATTATACTCGAATCGATGAATAGTTATATCACCCAAATATTGTAAACTTTGCTGCTGCAGTTTGTCTCTTTTCAAGAACGCTAGTCTGCCCTGGGAAACCGCATACCTAATTTAACCAATTATTCGTCTCATTTCAAGAATTGTATGGTTTGCCCTAGTGAGCCAGAATGACCTTACGAACACAACAAATACAGATTATTATCTCTAAAATCGTGCTATTTAATCATAAAAAACAACAACATTCAATAAACTGCTATTCATAAAATATTATACAATATACAGGAAGTAACGTCACACCTTCATGAATCGCTTAAATATACTGTTACCTTGAAAAATATTTTAAAGGTTGTTTTACGGGCATTCTTTTCTGATTGTCGGAGATAACAATGGGCCATTTTCGTAATTATTTGGACTTATTAAAATAGGTTAAAACCAAAGAAATTTGTTGTCTCCCTGGTTCTGTGACGTCAGCTCCATCCATTGGTTTCTTCCAGAATTTCGTCACCGACCATTTCTAACTTGAAATATTTTTTGTGCCTTTGCTGGTGAACAATTTTGAGTAGTTTCTTGAGGCACTTTGAAAATTGTTTAATTATCCTTGAAGGACCCCTAAGTATAAAATTTGTCAACTGAAGGGTAGTGGAACTTACCAACCCTTATTTTTTTTTTTAAAAATTTTTTTACCATTTTTGGCTTGACTTTTTTTAAAACCTTTTTTAAAAAAAAACAAATTTTTGTGTATCAAGAACCACTTTTAAATTTTTCCAGCTTCCCCCTAGTCCCCGAGCTGGTGAACAATTTTGGTAGGTTTTAGAAATTTGAAAAAATTTTGTAATTTAAAAGGTTTTCATAAAAATCAAGGTCTGGCTAAAGGAACCCCCCCCAACCCTTGAACTAAAAAAACAATTGTATGCAATTACTTATTTTCGACTTATTTTAAAACAATTTGTGAATTTGCTCAAAAAAAATGGACAATAACATACTGTGACGTAATTGTTTATGTTCCTTTTTGGGTTTTCTTTTTTAAATAGATAATATTGTTGTACAGGGGGGCCAGTAGTGATGAAAAAAGACCAAGACC
>JAHBCN010008431.1:0-38761 GCA_019359885.1 Listronotus oregonensis | reverse complement strand
TATATATATATATATATATATATATATATATATATATATATATATATATATATATATATAAAAAAAAAAAATACACAGTTAATACGATTTAATGTAAAAAAACATTTGAATTTATTATATGATACTTACATATATACACATATACATACATACATGTACATAGCAATTACACAAGTTAATAAATATAACACTCAACTAACTACTACATGTTTACTAAAAAGATGGAATAGAAGTGTCCAGGAACTCCTGAATTGAGAAAAATGCTTTGCTAATAAGAAATGCCTTTAGTGTTTTTTTTTTAATTCCCCTAAAGGAGAGTCCCTCTGAGAGGCCAAGAGCTTATTAAAAAAGTGAAAACCAAGGTACCCAGGACCATCCTGACACCTTCTAACTCTCCAGTACCTTGGCACAAGGTCAGACCTGTGGCAAGTATTATGGTCATGGCAAGCGCTGTGAGTTACATACTGATCAATGTGCGTCTTGACATACAGTAAGGTTTCCAGGATAAATAATGATGACAAAGTCAGAATTTTGTTGTCTATAAATGCCCGTCGACAATCATCTCTGTACCCCAAACCAGAAACCACCCTTACAGCTCTTTTTTGCAAGCCAAAGACCAGTGCAGCACCACTGCCATGACCCCATGCTACAACAGCATATGAAATGTGGAAGTGAATAGTAGCAAAGTATACATCCCTTAGAACCCTAGAGGATACACACTCACCCAGATTTCTAAGCATAAAGATATTTTTGCTTAATTTTTTGCATAGTTGCGTGGTATGATCATCCCAGTGCATCTGACCGTCCAGGTAAACACCCAAAAATTTCACAGGCTCAGACTCGCATGCCTTCGGTATATCCCTTGTGGAGAATACCATATTTTGAGTTTTCTCCCGATATAAAAACAATCTGTTTGCAACAAACCACCGTTCTGCCCTCTCCTGCGCCAGGTTCGAGAGCCCCCGGGCAACTTTCAGGTCTCCGTCAGCACACATGATTGTCGTATCATCCGCAAACAGGGTGTACTCAGCGTTAATAATAAATAGAAGAGGGCCCAATACCGAGCCCTGTGGTACTCCACGCCAACAACCCTGCTCTCGGAGAACACATCCCCCACTAGAACCACCTGAGACCTTCCAGTCAAATAACTTTTAATTAGTGATAAGCTACTGTTGCTTAAATTGTAGCGTTGTAACTTTCCCAAGAGCAGCTCGTGACTGACGCAGTCGAAAGCCTTACTGAGGTCACAAAAGGTGGCCGAAGCATAAGCGGAATTATGGAAAGCTTCCCTAATAAACGACACAAGATCCATGATTCCCAGTGATGTACTCAACCCCTTCCTAATGACGTTAATACTGACGTCATAACACCTTCCCCTACGTTACCGCTTCTCGCCAAAATAAACCGGTATGTTAGAGATCGAACGCTGTAAGAACAACAGCGATACGTCTCGGTCTCATATGGCAAACTGATATAAAATCGTGACGTATCGGTGTTGTTCTAACAGCGTTCGACCTCTAACTGTCCTAACAATTTTCAACGCGGTATGTCGCCAAAATTTAATGACTGTAAGCAATAATTCTTTAATATAATATTAAAACTGGCTGATTGATTTTTATTTGATGCTCTCGATTTTAAGTTGCACATTTTGAAAAAGTATATGTTTTGGCAAGTTTTTTTTAATGACACTAATTTATTTCTATATTTCCCTCTAGGTACAGTCTCTTTTTGAAACCCTAAAAGAAAACGATAAAAGGGACAGTGATGCTTTTACATTGGCAGAAAAAAAGTATGAAGCACTCTGTGCTGGTATGGAAGTCAATGATCAAGGAGAAACAGAAACTTTAGCTGAACAATTGATGAATGCAAAAGAGGAAGCTTCAAGGTAACATTGTTAAACACGTTTAACATTACTTAAATTTTATAGTATTATTGTTAACCTAATTTATTTATTAAGTTACTTTATGTCAAGTTCATATTTTTTATCAAAGCAGTATTAAAAATTATACCCTACTGATCACCTTAAGTGAGTAACCAGATTTTATAAAGCCAAATAGAGGACAAGTGTAAATTTTTTTAGTAACCGCAGGTTCGGATTAAGCTTCAAAGAGGCGCTCAGGCTCTTTGGGACATGAAAGCTAACTTGTTATGTGTTTTCATAATCTTAACTTTAGTTTCCTTGCCTTTTTCCGTGTATTTCTTAAATATATTTTTAACTTTACAGAACATAAATTTTTAATTTAATCTTTCTTGAATAACTTTTTCTCACAATAGACATTTTTTATTACTTCTAGGAGTTAGTTTTCTTCTTTTTCTAAGGTTTTAATATTGTCTTGGAAAATATACATAATTGAATGTGCGAACCAAAAATGGGTCCCATTTAGAACTTTTTCCAAAAAATTATTAATTAAACCGGGCGTTCCTGATTCTGATAAAAATACATTGTTCTTATTTTAATGTTATCACTACAATTTAACCCTTCTTCTTACTTTTTAAAGCTTTTTTATAAGTAGCTAAAGCTATACAGGGAAATAGATTCTGAGCCCATCCTCTCCACTGTTTTGGAAGCTTTTTTTTATTCTTAGCATCCAGCCAGTGTTAATATTAACATTGCCTGGGTGATTTTGCAAAATAATGACTGGTGAGATTTAAAATATCCAAACATTTTTATGTTGAGTAAAAAGAGGACATTTGACCTATGAAAAGTGAATATATACCGGGCAAAACTTTGCCCTCAAAAAAAGGATCGTTTTCTTGAAGTTCTAGTTAGTGTACTTAGACGATTGTGAGATGAATTTCTTCGCTTTCTGTCTTTGGCCTGGAATGTTGTTCCAAGTGATAGATAAAACTAAACGCAAAACAATTTCCGATGCACGTCATATGCTTTTCGTGACGTGGATGTTGCCAGCGTTGCCAGATAGTGATAAAAATACTGAGTATGTAATATTTTTAAAAAATAGGTATTATTTTTAAAAATGATATTTTACACTCCTTAATCAAACGAAATTTAAAAATTAAATATTTATTTGGCTACATGTCTTAGTCATATACTTTATTTATTCCATTACAAACTATTACACAATAATTACGCCAGTTAGCATATAGAACGTGTCGATATATCCGAAAAACTAATATACACTCTAATATTCCGTTTCCTAAGCCACCCTGTAATTCTGATTTGAAAAACAAGCGCAGGTCAATGCAGATATCTCTTCCACAAGACTTTAAAGTAATCTTGGATTGGGCGTGAAAAATCTTCTCCACTTTTAATGCCTCCAAAACACAGTCATGTTCGCTGTCGCGAAAAATTCTGCCAATGCTTATTCGTTATATACGAGTGGCCAAGTTCTGCAGAACAAAGAATTATTTAACCTTGTAGGTGTTACTTTTGAGAATAATCTTAACTGACACAAACACATTACATACATAGCCCAGCAGCTTCAAGAAATCTTGGATTCTTTTTCGAGCCAGAAAGTATTTCTCTCCTTCTAATCTGTATACACTGTATGTATCCCAGATCAGACCCTCTTTAGAATATTGTTCTCATGTCTGGGGAATGGCGTTCCTACCACACTTAGCAGCTTCCCTCTCTTGCCGTCCGACAAGCTGTAGGGGATTTGTCCCTCTTTTGTAGGTATTTTCACGGCTTCTGCTCTGAAGAGTTAGCCAGTATAATTCCTCCCCTAGCAGTTCCCAACAGACCAACATGTAGTGCCACTTTTATGCATCCTTTTACAGTCCAACGTGAGAGGCCCCGATCTTCCCACTTTGTTCGTTCTTTCATCCCTAAAGTGTCCAGACTATGAAACCTGCTACCCGCGGAAGTTTGTCGTTCTCCTCCCAGTCTCCAAATATTTAAGGCCCGTGTAAACAAACTCCCTCCCACCACGCTTAAGACACCTACGGTAAGTTAGTACTTAGGCGTGACACAGTTACGTGCTGTTCTAAAAAAGTTATTTTTGGTAAGTTTTAACTGATTATGGTTATTACATTCAAGACTTACTTGTTTCATACATCTGGTAAATAGTTTCACGAATCGCTCCGATATCCAAAATTTCCACATTTGTAATTCTCTTTGCATGAGAACGTTTCTTTTTAGGCGACTTTAGCAGCTCATTACTTTTAAGCGATTGTGAAATTGCACTAACAGTGGAAATATTTAAGTTTAGGGCTGCAGCAACACGCTACAAATTAAAAATTTAAAATTACCTTTGCAAGTTTTATATGCTACTTTTGTGTTAAACTTACTTCTCTTACTGCAGTCAATGGGCCCTTATTTTCCAGTTCTTGCTGAAAATAGCTTAGCAAGGAAGCTACTAGCTCTTTGCATCGGCTGTTTAAATGCTTCGGCATTTTGAGACTGAACTTGAACGTAGAAGTAAATGCACAGTAAACTACAAAGTCTTTGTTTTCAAAAAACAGTTTTTTAAAATAACACTGATAAAAATACACACCAACAATAACTAGTATTACTAAAAACACAAAATTGTTATAAATAATAACAGCTGGACAGGAAGCATAAAATCAAAGAATGAACGGCAACGTCGCTAAATACGACAACATGACAATAATAAAATTCAAATTAAACCAATTTTTACAGATTTAACTGATATAAATATTCTATGTAATTGAGTTAGTATTAAAGTGAAATGAAATACTTTTGATTAAATTCATTAAAAGGCCAAATTGTAATATTTTTTACCTAGATTTTATTTCGTCACGTTTGGGGACCTGAGTATTATTTATCAGCTGATTGATGACGTGCATCGGAAATTGTTTTGCGTTTACTATAGATAATATACTGGTACTTAAAATTGAACCAGTGCATAATTCATCAATGATCATAAATTCATAAAAATATTGTTCAATGACCTACAAATGCGCACATCCATAGTTCATTCATTTTTTAGTTTGGCCAAAGAAGATTTGTATTCGAAATATATGTCGTATGGTCATTTAAAATAAGATTAGGCCACCTAAGGGTTTTCTTTTTTTCATGTATTCCTAGATCCCAACTGTTAATCGAATTTGTATCATAAACCCCTGATTGTATCACACTGTATATTACTTACATATTAGATACTAAAAATTACGTTTTTTATTTATTTGTATGTATTTAAAGCATTTTTTTTATGGACTGTTTGTTTTTTTGCGGTACAAAATTTCTTAGATTTCAACCAGGGTATTAAACATTTATCAAAAATAGCAAATCTGCTACCAAAACAACCACTTCAATAACACTGAATTGGACATGTTTAAACAACTAATTTTCTTTGTTTCTACTTATAATGAAGATCTCTCTTAGGAAGCCTAAAGGCTTAAAATATTAAATCTTTGGTACATGCAAGTGTGTGTTCCCAAAACGTTGGGAGATTACGTGATCTGACAAGTAGCAAGCTCAATGCTTTAAACCTGAATAAACCTTATTCAGTGCCTGTGTAAGATTTTTGCTTATTTTGATACCCTTTTGGGTACCAAACAGGAAAAAAAACATTTCCGTTTATCTAACTATGATTTGTCAACCAAAATGGGTACCAAAACGAGCCGATCGACTTAGTTAACTATTGTTAACAAATTAACATTAACAGACTATTTGGCCCTAAAAAAACATAAAAAAATAACAATAATTTATATTTTTAAAGGAATAAAATTGGATATTTTGCAATTTACACACATTGCACATACAGGTATGATCGATCCATAAGTTTTTAACGAACTTTGGAGAGTCAGCAATGAAATTTTAAATTAAATAAGTTTCCCAGAAAAAAGTATATCATCTTTACCTATTCCAAATAATTTCATTTAAAATACCTTAATTATCAATAGACCACATTGGCTTTATCATTTCTACAGGGTTTAGATTATTTGAGCGGAGATGGCGAAAAATGACCTCCACCACTGCAACCTTACCAGATTTATTGTGGTTTCTCCTATCGTTCTTTAGAGTACCTTGTCCAAGCCCGTCTTCTTAACTAGACTCCAGTGTCTCGACACTGGCCACTCCTATAACTTGCCGGTTTTGGCTTCTCCTCCCCAAGCCTAGTAAACCTAAGCCTGCATAGTGCTTCGCAATGGCACCACACATGTAAGGCTGTTTCTTCAGCCTCCTGGCAGAACCTAAACAGGCTATCCTCCACCAGGTTTATTCTTTCCAGGGTTTAACCTAAACCTTGTTTTGTGTTTATTTTAAATTAATAGTTTTAATTGTAAATGATAATAAGAGCTATGTGGCGATTACACGCCTTTTAAGGAAACGCTTGACATTTGATTGTAAATATTTATACTCTTTTAGAGCCAGTACGGAGAGTAAACAAGCAGCGATGCAACTTACTTTCTGCCAAAATCAAATTAAAGCAAAACAAAAGGATGTTGGGGCAAACTCTGCTGACTATGAAAAAGATAAAGTCAATCTTCAGAGGACAGAAAGAGAAGTAGCTCAATTAGAGGTAAAAACAAATGTTCGGATTTGCAATTACTCATGTATGCTGTTATATGCGTTTTTCTGAAAAAATAAACCGAGAATTCTATACACTGTAAAATTTTTGTTTTTATATATTCTTAATTTGTTCTTCATCCTTTTTAATTTTAAACTTTATTTGTGTGTTACTTCTTTTAATTCTCTTGTCAAATCTAAACCTATATATGCTGCTCCAGTGTGGGTTTCTAGTTATAATGTTTATGCAGATAGGCTCGAGTACATCTAACATAAATTTTTTAAATATATTTTATATAAATTGGATCATATCTACCCAGTAAAGGGATTTGATCATAATTTGCTGTAATAAAGATTTAATACATATTTTTTGTTTTTAAAAGGCTGTGCAGTTTGCATATGTGAGTCGTTTATAAATTATGAAATAGCCAAATCAATTAACCTGAGCCAACTGAACTATTTTATCTCCCTTTTACCTCCACTGATTTGTCGTGGAAAGAACACATATATCAAGCCTCTTCATGGTATAATTAAACTTGTGATAAACTTGAGGTTGATCTGTGCAATATGTCATTAAATAGCTTTAAAAGAGTGATATTTCGGTTTTTAAGATCAAATAAAATTTTAATTTTAAGAAAAAAAATTATGTGATTTTTAAATGCTGTTGTTTTATTTATAAATGTTATAGATACTTTATTCTAGTTTTTCCTTCCCACTTATAATTTGATATGGGTTTTTTTATTAAATTTTTAATTTATTTTTTTGATTCTTATATTAAATGTTTGGTAATAGTTATCTTCTTATTGGATTTGTATTTTTCCTGTTGGACAAAAAATTGATTTGAATTTAAATTTAGTTCATACTTTGTTGCTTTTTTAGACAGCAATGAAAAAACTAAACTTTTCTGAAGACCGAATGAACCAGCTACAAGACCGTCGCAGAACATTGGTAAACGAAATTAGAAACTTAAGAGATAAAATAGAGCGTTTTGAAGCTGGCAAGCCTCACGCTTCATTTAAGTACAGAGATCCTGAGGCAAACTTTAACAGATCCAGTGTCAAGGGAGTAGTTTGTAGATTGATTAAATGTCCAGATAATACTTATGGGACTGCACTGGAAACTGCTGCTGGCGGAAAGGTAAATATATGCATTTTTTAGGGTCTTACGTTTATTTGTATGCATATCAGTGTGTTTAATTTTGATATTTATTCTAATTTAATTAAACAAAGGACATCTAAAATATTGTCAAAATCAATATTTAGTAGAATTAAGAATAAATTAAGTTGTATTTTAAGGGCCTATAGTAGCACTTTTAATGTTTGAGGGATTAAAATACCTTATCTTCAACTTCTCCCTAGTATTTTACTTGTTTTATTAATGCAATTAAAAAGTTATAAAATTAAATATCCATGTTGGAACCGGAATTATGAAGGGTAGCTTTTCAGTGTTTATTTCTGTTTAAGAGAGGTACAATGTAACTCACGTCTGTGGAAATAAATTTAAAAAAAATGGATGTGTTCCAACAGAGTCAACTAAGTTGTAAATTATATATGAATACTAATTTTAATATACCTATGCTTTTAGATGCTTAGCTAGTAAAATAATTACCCCATAAAGATATTATAGTGATTGACTCAAAAAAAAAACAAGCAGTGGGGCCAAAAATGTTGGGAACTTTTGATCTAGCCTAAAAAATTATTAAATAATTTTAATATGAAGATTTAGCAATAAATATTTACCTTAATCTGCTTTTCCTAATATATCAAGTGAAAGTTTTATTATTAGACTTTATATTATAGTAATTACACATTCCGTGATACTAAAGCAATTTAAAATTACAATTCGCACAGATTTAAACTTAGTAACACTAAGATTATACAATTTATAGGTTTTACATAAGTGTATTATTATAATATTGCCTATAGTAATTTATATTAGTGACATACGTTTTTGAAATTTTAATGGGATATATGGCTGGTTGGGACGCAGATTTCTGATGTTTAAACGGAAATGCCACATTTCGCGCTATTTCGCGATTTTTGGAATACTCTCTCTGTATACTTTTAAAAAAATAGATCCCACAAGAAATTCTAAGAAAACGTATGTTCCACACGGTATACTTATCTTGACTAGCTTTCAAGAAAATGATGTTTGAAAATATCATAATAACCGCTATTTCTATCGTTTTTGTTAAAAAATGAATGAAGGTGGAAAAAGACTAATATGCTCATATGCTACACAAAAAATTTAAAACGTTTTTTTGTGGAATTTTCTTAATAGTGTGCTTTAGTATTTTAATATTGTGATATACTAAGTGCACTCTATCACCACAAAAAAATTGAGCTAAATCGCCGACCCCAAGGCCATGCCGTCTCCTTGTAAGTATCTATAATTTTTTTTACAAATCCAATATATGCGATTCATAAAAAATCATATCTATTTAAAAGTAGTGATTTTATAAAATATATGTTATTAGTGAAAAAATAAATATATTTATTATATATTATAATTCGATATTTTTTTAACATTAGCCAATGCGCAATGACATGAATTATTACTTTTATGAAAAAAGCATTCCGGAATTTTCTTGTATTTGCTTAATTGAAATATTTATTATTAATTCCCCATCTAACATTTTTTAAATCTCCTTCTTTATTTCCTTTTATGCAGAACTTTTTATTTAAAATTGATTCCATTCCATTTAAATCAATATTTCCGTTTCATTAATTACATGATATTCTTTGGCCCAAGAAACCACTTTTCCCTCATCAACAGATAACATGATTTTTTTAAATAGAAGCCTAAATAAATAATTCGAACATAGAATTTTATAAAAAATTGCTAATTCTTTGGTACATACCCAAAACAACAGAAAAATCTGCATCCTATTCAGCCATACATCTTACTAAAGTTTCAAAATCGTATGGCGTTTTTGAAGGGAACGACCGACTTGCTACTAATTTCGTGGACACCCGTTATAGAGTATGGGATTAAAGTGTCTCTCTAAAATTTGTGATTTTGGTCACGACACATATCTCCTTATAGCATGTATGAGACCTAGAGTTTCAAACTGTTTTTAAAAAACAATAAAATACATCCTGATGATTTGAATGATTTCTTTAATCTATTTTTAAATCTTATTTCTAGCTATATAATGTAGTTGTTGACACTGACGTAACAAGCAAAAAATTGCTTCAAAAGGGTGATCTTCAAACAAGAACCACATTTATCCCTTTAAACAAAATATCAGCTTATAAAATGGACCAGAACGTTATTCGTTTAGCGCAAGAACTGGTAGGTATAAAATAATGTCTGTTTGTTAAGATATGTTTTTTTATATAAAATAGAAAACATTTTTTTTTTATTGCACTTGAGTGGCTGGTGTATTTCTGAATAAAAATATTTTCTTCTATTTTATGTTTACTTTTACAGTTGAAGCAAAATCAATTTCTGATTGGGATATAATACATTTTTCTTGATTTTGTAAACAATTTCTTTTAAAGACTCTACTGCTGCCTTTTCAACTCCAAATCTTCCATTTCAAAAAACTGATACCACGAATTTTATAAGTGGCAAATATTAACTCTAGAAAAAAACTTACCTCGCCCGCGTACACATAATGCTAGATCACAGCCCTACTTCACTACAAGCCGTGAACAAGGAAATCTGGCAACTATGCCTTGAGATCTAGCGACACACGTTTAGTCATATGATTTACGTTGAATGACCTGTTTCTCTGTTGTGTTATTGTGAATAAATCAACTTTTTTGAAAGAAAATATTGTTAAGATAAAGACTAAACCTGTAAAAGGTCTTACTGTGTGAAATTTGTGAGTGACCGGGACAGTTTTTTTCCGCAGACATTGCGTAAAAACAAGAATATCTGCGGGTGCAAGGTGCCGGTGTTATAAAGTACTTAAAGTAAATGGCGGCAAATGAACTTGACATTTTGTGGTGGTGCATTTTAAAAAATAATTAAAATTGAAAGTGTGTTTTAATGATTCGTGTTTGGCTTTAATTTTGAAGGTATTTTTTTAGTTATTTTTTAAAAACAGTAACAAATATTAGCATTGGAAATTACCGTAAGTACGTAGGTATACATTTTGGAATTTTGTCGTTTGTTTTGATTTTGTTATTGCGTTGCATAGGTACTTGGTGCCTGCTTATTAGATACTATTTAGTTACTGTTATTATTATTATTTTCCTCCAAGTCCTTGTTGTGTGCCTGGGTGCAAATCCAATTATAAAACTTCTCTTGATGCAGGAGAACCAGCTGTATCTGTTTTCACCTTTCCAAAGGACGAAAACCTTAAAGCCCATTGGCTTAGGAATATTCCTAGACAGTCATGGTCACCCTCAAAATATTCTGTGGTTTGCGCTAAGCATTTTGTAGAAAGTGACATTATTAGAGAGGATGATTTATCGCTTGCCAGATGGGTCAATGCAAAAGGTACCTACCAAAACTAGACTAAAGTTAAATGCAGTGCCTAGTATTTTTCCAAATTTACCACATTACTTCTCAAAAACAGTCCCTGTTTCCCGAAAAAGTCCTGCTGAAAGCTTGGCATAAACTTGAAAACAATAATGGTCGCCTTACAAACGACACCTATTCTGCACTTTGCCATAGTACCTCTGTTTTACTAGAAATAATTGACTATTCATTTTCAAAATTTGATTTGTCGTATATTTTGCCAGGTAAATTTACTACTGAAAAGTTAAAAAAAAGATTTGGTAAATACAGACTTCTCGGAGGTTGTAATTACAATGTTAGCTTTGATGATATTTTAAATGCTGAGAAAAAATTAGACTCAAACATATATTTAGAAGCGCTGCTGATGGTAATTTCTCTTTAGCTGAGATTAAAAAACAGGGAGACAGCTGTATCCAGGAAAATGATCTTGATTGGACAATACCTCAAAATAATTACACTGAAAAATTTTTGTTTTTACTTGAAACTGAATACCTAAATGAATATGAAATTGACAAATCGGTACAAATTTATATAGCCGGTTATGCTGCCCACAAAATTGTAAAAAAATATAATAATTGTAACATCTGTGTTTCTTTTCTTGTTGAAAGTAAGGGAAACCTAATTGACGACGAATACTTTGATTGTCTACAACGTGGCGGTTTAAAGGTTCCTACAGAAATTGTTAAAGACGTTCTGTTCCATATGTGCGCGATTTTTGAGAAAATTATTAATGACCCTGATACTGAGAGTGACTTCCTAAAAATGGAAAATCAAAAAGCTATCCTGTGTGATCTAACTAATTTAAGCACTAGACAACATGAAGGCTTTAATGATTTATGCTCGCAATGTATTTGTGGTAACGAGAACAAAAATATGTTCATTATGATGTGCTCTATATTTTCAAACATTCTTTTAAATAATTATGTTAAAAAAAGAAATAACAAAAATGCCACAGAAAAATCGGAAAAGGCTGAGTCAAAAAACAAAAAAAGGAAACTAGACACATTTAATAAATAAATAAACAAAACTAAAACTAAGTACAATTACTAACTAAATGTTAAATTACACTTGTTTCCTTTTACAACAGCATCATGTTCTTATGCCTTGACCTATGCACATAAATTAATTTGTTTTAGAGTTTAAATATTATATAAATATATTTATTTTTTCAATTATTATACTGATTTAATTATTTTAATGGAAATATCAATACTATTTACGCGATCTTTGAATTGAGCCTTAAATGAATTTAAAAATACGCGCTTCGATACCCGGATTACGCTCATCGCGCTCGAGGGAAACCGATCTGAATCTCTTGCCGGTTGCGGCGTTGCCAAGTGGTTGTTCACGGCTTGTAGTGAAGTAGGGCTGTGGCTAGATGTTTATTCAAAACAACAAAAACAACTAAAAGTTATCAGTATATCTTAGATATACATCTTCGAAAGTACATAGGTACATACAAAGTTATTCAATCGTTTTTATCCAGATAATCGCGAATCCGTATAACTAAAGTTTGGACAGTCGAATCTCCATTGTGTTTAAATGCCTTGTCACGTCACAAAGTGTATTAATGTTATTTTACATTATTTGACGGTCTTTTTTATAGAGAAACTTAAATAAAAATATATAGGTTTTTACAATTTCTTTTCTGCTTCACATTAGTTTTTGTGTATTTTTACCACGTTTCGTTGATGTGATTCATTTTTATTTCTGTTCCGATTCATAGGCATATTAGCAAAAACTAAATTATATAAATAAATATATGTTTGTTGGGTACACAAAGAATTTTTTTACAATGGGACCACTTCAGTCCTAATATCGGAGTGGCGTGTACAAAAAAAACAAATTTAATACAGAGGTTATGATGCTCGTTAATCAAAATGAAATTTACCATTTTTAACATCTGTAAACCTGGATCAAATTTGGTCCAATGCTCAATTTTCTTCAAACCCCTTTTGGTACATAAAAAGAATATTTTTGCGACTTACCGTTTTTAACTACTGGTTGATAGCAGTTCTTTCCCCCACCATTCTAACCGTGTTTAACCCGCCTATCCTCGCAAAAACTAAACGGTTTACGTATGTCAACTTACTACTAATGGTTTAATACACTTTTAAGTTTAAATTTAAATGTAAGGGGTAAGGAGAGTTAAGAAATAAGTCGAAAAGATAATATATAAACCAAAATTTTCATTTAATAAGTTATTAGCTGTTTCCAAGTCAACTATAATAAGTAAATTTTTCCTTTATGATTGTAATATAATTGTATTAATTCATCCATTTGGGAATTAACTAATAAACCAAAAAATCTGCAATCCAAATAGTTGTTAAACCATAGCAAAAAAAAACATCACAGAACTAAAACAATAGAAAAGCCGAGAATCCTCCATTATTTTAAATTTAAATTTGACATAACCATTATTAACGCTCCTCCTGACTAGTGGCGATAGCGGTAGATACTGGGTACAAAGTAATGACGTAGATACTGACGACAGAACACCTTCCCCTACGTTACCGCTTCTCGTGAAAATAAACCGGTATGTTAACTGTCCTAACAATATTCAACGCGGTAAGTCGCCAAAATTTGATGAATATTGAAGATAAATTTTAATTTTTAAACTTTTTACGATTGTCAGTTTTAATGCGATTATAATCTAAACGCGCAAACATGATTTGTTTTGCAAAATTAGAGGTTTTGATATTTTAAATTTTTTATAGATGCCCCTAAGTAGGCTTACCGTAGGCCAGAACTCTTTAATATTCCAACAAGCATCCGGTATCGTTTCGAAATCGTTTTTGAACTGTTTTTTGATGCGCTTCGACGCATGCGCGGACTTAAAATAGTTTCGTGACGGTACGAAAAGTAACAAACGTTGGATCGCTTTGCGGATCGTTTTCGGGACTGTCAAATCAAAAGTCTTTGAATTTTTTGTTTTGAAAATATAACCCTACTTTTCTACTTATTATTTTTGTGATCAAAGCTAGCAAATATCACTCATAATATCGTCACTCATCTTTAATGATAATTAAATTTAATGATGTGCTTAGGAGGTGTAAAAATTAATGCTTTTGAATAATTAAACAAGCGAGAAAATAGGAAATGCTAAAGCACGTTGCACGCTAGTCGCTAAATGAAGTTGGGATTATGCAGAAAAATTAAATTAAGTTAAAATAAGATAAAGTCACACAAGAAAAGATAAACATCATGTGATCAAATGGTTTTAATTATACACAAAAATTAAAAATTAGGTTAAGCTAAGTTAAAAAGATAACCAACTTTTAACTTTCTTAACGTGGCGGTTTTACGACGTGTTGGAACAAACCTATTATCTGACACGCTACTTACATTGCTGCATAAATCAAGCAAGTTGCTTGTCTAGTTTCATATCCCTGTTTTTAATATCTAATCATAACAAAAAGCTAAAAACCTTTTACCTAAAAAACTTGTCTACCAAAATTTATAAAAAACCGGGGTAAATCGACCAAAAGTGTAGATATCTATCGTCTCCTCCGTTTCGTTAAGACCAGTCACAAGTCGTTTTGGTCTGACGTCAGATTAAAAGGGCTAGACATGAACTATAAATAATGATTACGCCAAAACTATTTTTTTCCCGGTTCCTAAATAGGAGAAAAAAAGATTTATCGTATTTTTGATTCAAAATAAATTTTATGCAAGAAGTCTATTAATCATGTATTTCCAATTAAATTAAAGTTTTGATTCATACTTATTCATTTCATTTACTTTTATCTTAAGTGTTAATGGGTAAGAAAAATAAAGCATCTTTAGTAGAAATTTCAGCCATTGTCAAAAGAAAAAAATACACTAGAGGCCCGCTAATCCGAACTAATTGGGACCGAACCCTGTTCGGATTAGCCAGAATTTTGTCAATAAATGCCATGTTATTGTTTTTTTGAGGCATATTTAGCTTCTGATGTGTAAAATATTAAAGGTCGGACGCTAAATACACCTACCGATTTAGTGTATTGCGTCAGAAGAAGATCACTGACTGTAAATTGTGCTAGTCAACAATAAATAAATTATAATTAGATTTTGTTAATTACAACGTTACTAGAAAAAAACTTGTTCTTCTTTACTTTTCCTAGTTCTAAAATTTTATATTTTTTTTGGTCCTGCCCCTCTTTCGGATTAGGCGGATTTTCGGATTAGCGGGACTCCAGTGTATAAGAGCATTAAAAATTTAAGTAAGAGTTTTACTTTGTACTTGAAAGCCCTTATTACTTCTAACAAGTTTTATCTTGAAAACAACTTTATCATTTGCATTCACTTGTAATTTTTTAGGTTGGTCGAGAAAACTGCCAGCCAGCTCTGTCGCTTATTAAGTATGATAGATCCCTGCAAGCAGCCATGGAATTTATCTTTGGCAACGTTTTTATATGTAAAGACATCAACATCGCTAAAAAAGTAACTTTTCATGATCGTATAAGAAAACGATGTGTCACTTTAGATGGTGATTCTACTGATCCATCAGGTAAGTTTTTAGTCAGTTAGTTCATTAAGTGTTAAACAAATATTATATAATATCATACTCCGTACTTTGATACCAATTTATTTTTCTAGGTACGCTCAGTGGTGGAGCTAGGCAGAAAGGCGACTCTATTTTAAGACTTGTTCAAGACATGCAAAAATATGAGGTAAGTAGTAAGTTAGTCTGTGCATCAGAGAAACTAGGTTAGTTTAGATGCCTGATTATGTATCAGAAATGAGTAAAATTAACCCTGAGCTACTGCTTCCAGAGTCAAAGGGTCAATTCTATAACACAAGATGCAAAAGTTTCGTGTCACATTTTTTTTTTCTTAACACAATAAGTTTTAATCCATTTTGGAGTTATTCTTTAATGACTTTGATTTTTTAGGGTGGACCTACCAACAAAGGAGTTTAAATGCTCTAATTATAAATTATATAAATACATTATAGATATGTTTTATATTTGTTACAAAATATTCTTTGGGCGACTCGCTAAACATGCAAGTAGAGACCGCTTCCGTCCAGGTCCCATATGTGCACAGAGTGCTCAAAATCAATTGACCTGAATGAACTTGCAGATCACCTAAAAAAGAAACTCAAAAAACTTACCACTGTTTCGGTAACAAGTCGTTTCCAATGAATTTGACCATGACCATCAGCCAAACTCATAAAAGAACAATGAACATATACAAAAAAGTTTCTATAAACATATATATCCCAAACTTCTTATCTTTTGAACTACAGGGCGGTAAAGTTTTAAGAAAAAAATATTTTATTTTAAAAATGTGGATAAAAATAGACGGGTGAAATGCGGGACAGATGTTTTTTGTTTTACAATATTTGTAATCATTTGCTCCTCGGGAAAAGGGTTGAAATCTGTAACCGTTAATATTTTTTTCACTGTATCTTTTTCTGGGATTGGAAATTTGAAATTTAAGAAATAATTTTTGAAGGCCTAACTTAATTAGAAACTTTTTGGTCTTGTGAAATTTGTTTGTAAATTGTGCCGTTTTCGAGTAAAAAAATTAAATACATATCTGCAATATGAAGTCAGCATTACAAATAAGCAATATAAAATACAATTGAAAAACCATTGAGGGGAGCATATTGCAGCCCTTGTCCAGAGTAGCAGATGATTACAAATATTGTTGTAAGAGAGCCTTGAGAAACATAAAAATTTTTATCCACATTTATAAAATAATTTATTTTTTTTAACTTAAAGTCTTTTCGCCCTGTAGTTCTAAAGTTAAGAAGTTTAGGCCATATGTTCATAGGAACTTTTTTTATATTTTTATCCAAGGAGTCCGCCTGTAAAAGTTTTCGCAATATTAAAGAAACACCCTGTATAAAAAAGGAAAATTAAAAAAAAGTACTTTTATATTATTAAATAATAAAAACTGTGCATCGTCAATATCAATTAATTTAAATAATATTTGATTGCCTTTGCAAAATGCTAAAATAATTACAGAAAACCTTAAAGTCAATTAATCCACTACCACTTATATTTTTGAAAATAATAAAATTACTTGTCACAGTAAATTAGTCTGTCTTTTGTGACATACATATGTGAAAAACAATTCTCAGAATTTTAAATATTGCCGAAGCAAAATGTATAAAAAAAATAATTGTTGTTTAATTTACTTTTTTTAAATTTATTTTATATCTTAAAAATGGTAATTGACTTGTTATCGAAACATTGATAAGTTTTTATGATTTTAAAAGATTTATTGAGTTTTTTTTTAAGCAAGTTCACAAGGACCAATTGATTTTGTGCACATCTATACGGTAACCAGAGCTGTCGGTAATTAAATTCAAATAATTGAAAAATCGCATTCAATTACTTCTCAGTAATTGGATTACTTTATTTCAATTAATTTCCGGAAAATGTAATTGTATTTGGATTATCAGTTAATAGGATAATGTAATCGTAATTGATTTTCACGAATCCCAAGTAATTCAATTACTTAGAAAGTAATTAGATTACTTATAACGTAATTTAATTACTTAGAAATTAATTCAATTACCTAACAAATAATTGAATTACTTAGAAAAATTCAATTACCTTTCTTTATGGAAAAACTTCCGGAATTTTGGCCAGCCAGAAAGGGCATCTTAAAACACGGCGGGTCGCTTTGAATCCGGCGAACGCCGCCTCCGCACTGTTTTAGTATTTTCAATTGATGCTTACCGCCACCGTTTTTATACTTTTTTTTGTGGAAAAATCTATTGATGTTTGGGGTAGGATAAGAAGAGATTTTTATTTTAGAGTCATTTAATGTTGAACTTGCCGAGAAAGCAGTTTGAATAGTGTGACGTGCGCGTATGATGAATATTAGTATAAATATTTTATTTGTTTAGTGTATCGTGTTTAATATATGTGGTAATTTAAATAGAGTAATTGCTAAAATATTAAATTACTTTTAGTTTTAATTGATAATTAATTTACTTTTTAAAAGTATTCGCGACAGCTCTGACGGTAACACACAAATATATTTTGTATATATAAATTAAATTACAACTAAAAAAAAGTCTTTATAGGATGATAAAAAATTCTAAGCAAAATTATGTGTATGTATTCGTGTGTACGCTTGAACTGGTCCTCAAAAACCCATAACTAGCAAATTTTCTCTCGCACCTGCAATTTACAGTTGTTTAATTAAATATCACATAATGGGTAATGTTTATCAAAGTCAGTTTATTAAATAAATTGATTTTTCTTTCATGTATGTAATGGATCGAAACGTTGTTCGTGCGAATCCAAGAACACCCTAGTGTTCAAGTTTTAATATAAAGCGCTCATGTGCTGATTTCTCGTTTTTTTTTTTTGTAATCAAAGTTGATAAAATCGGTTTATAATCCAGGGCACAGTATATTTATTTATGTACATTTTTAAGTTAAACTCAGCTATGGCGATATTGATCGCAACCGCCCATACTATGTTTCATCAAGAATGCATGTTAGTTTAAATAAAATACTTTTTTTATATTATATTTGTAAATTTTCCAGGATGAACTTAAAGTAAAAGAACAGGAACTGTTTCAAATAGAGCAAGAAATAAGGCAAATGAGTAGTGCTCAAGAACAATATAACTCTATCAAACATAAATTGGATATTTCAAAGCATGAACTTAACTTAATTAGACAAAGACTGCTTAACACTACTTTTGCTAGGCAACAAGAAGAAATTGATAATTTAAAGAGTCAAATAGGTGGGTACATAGCGTAAATATATAAAAGAGATCAAAAGGTGCATAAGGTAATTATATTTAAACCCATAAATAAAATGCTGTACTAATTAATAAACACGTTTTTTTTTATCAAAATTTAAAAAAATCTTTCTGATAAAAACATGTTGGTCGAAGCCTGAATTAAGTATTTTGTATTCCTTGACAAGTTCAGTCATGGCGGACGATAATCTTTAGTAAAATAATTCTTTTATTAGGGATTTTTGAAATAAAATAAAATCAAATAATTCTTTTATTAGGGATTTTTGAAATAAAATAAAATCTAATTGAAATAGTTGAAATTAATTTTTTGTCATTTTGAAATTATTTTATGACGCATATATTGTGGAAAAAAATTATTTTAATAGTTTACGGTATAAATATTATTTAATTACAATATTTCAACCCTCCGGCTAGGCCGTCGTGCTCGAAAAATTGCGTGTGTTTTAAAGACCTTAATGTACACTTATACTTTAATATACTATTCTGAACATGTAAGAATAATCATTAAATACCTATTTCTTTTGGTTATAAATGGTTTAACGTTCTATTATTGTTTTTAAGTTATATTTCTATTATTATGGCTTTAAGGCATTTTTAACAATTGATATTTTTCTTGCGAGGAAGTTTGTCTCAGCAATTCAAAGAATTACAATTACGTTTCTTCTTGTACAAAGAATAGGACAGACGCTATGTTTCTTGCAACCACGTGAATAGTTTAGTGATTTTTAACTTATCAACATTAAAATATTCTAACACTAAACAAATATGGAAATATAATGGAAACATGTTGTGAAATGTTAGTTTAATTTATACTAATAAAATATTATCTCTTAATTAAGAACTAAGTATTTATATTCGTAAGACAAAGTCTTTTACCTGGTCACGGGGTGAGGATAAAGATCCCAATGGCAATGGCAAAACCATACATTCACCGAAGTTTATGAAATCAAAAATATGAGAAATGTAAACGCATAGCTGTCATCTGTGATTCTCGTATTTCTGTGGAACCAGTGTTATACCATTTACCCTAAACTTTCTTTTTTTTTTCTTCAGCATTATCCAGTAAAAATGCTATCGATATATATGTCGACGTCAAACACTGAAAGCCGTCATTTGCTGAAATGACTAGTCAGTACATGTGATGCCGACAAGCAGCGTAGTAGCCTTATTATTATGGTGTTTGACTAACCATTCGTTTATTTCTTGTAATACCTGAATCCGTTTTAGGAGAACAGCATATTATTCATTTTTAATTCCTGCTTGCCTACGCATTACAGGAAATGACTAAAAGGTTAGTTCTTGTTTGTCAAATAAGGTTTCTACGCAGTTTGCCGGCAATGCATATACTGACTAGTCATATCATGGAAAGACGGATTTCAGTGTTTGACGATACAATTAATAACCTTCCAAAAAATAACTAAGTTTTTTTAAAAGTAAACGTTGTGGTCTCTTTCTTTTCGTGACCTATCTGCATATGACTTTTTTTAGCTGCATTATTTTTTTTAATCAGAATTTTTAAAATATCGTTGGTAAACCTTATTGTTCAAAATTGTAGCTAACACTGTATTTTTTTTTAATGCATGCATAAAAAATTTTACGCAGGGAAATTTTTAGATAGTAAAAAAAAATAATAATAATAATCTTTATTAATAGCACATGGCTAGAAAAATATACATATAAATACATCAATATATAAACCTATAAAATATTTTAAGAAATAGTACCTTAATATATATATACCCTTCAAATTAAATCACAATGCTTTGCTTAACATATATCTTACATAAATTTTTAAATTGAGCTAAGTTTCCAGAAGCCTTAATACTTTCCGGTAATTCATTGTATTGCTTTAAGCCCCTATAAAAAGATTGTTCTGACCAAAATTAGTGTTGACCCTATTCAAATAAAAGTTATTTCTAGAACTTGTATTGTGTTCATGAACATCTCGAACAAAGGTACAATTATTACACAAATGCACAGGTATCAGACCATTTAACATTTTATAAATAAAAATCATACTATTACATACAATTGTCTGTCTTACACTCAAAACATTTGCCATTGTTAGCATGTCAGTTCTACTAGTGTATACACTACATCCTAATATTATCCTTAAGGCTTTATTTTGTTTTTTCTGCAACTGTTCATTTGAGAAGCATTCATTAAGAACAGCAATGTAGAACAAAAATAGAGATGGGGAGCAATAATCGATTTATAAATGGTTAACCTAGACCAACAACTTAAATTTTGTGACATTCTTCCCAATGCATAGATTTTTTTGCTATTTTGTTTGTAACAAACTTAAAATGTTCAAAAAACTCAAATTTTCATCTATAATACATCCCAAATACTTATACTGAACCACTCTCTCCAAAGCAATATTGTTAATTTTTACATCTTTTATTATGTTATTTAATTTAACATTTTAATTCTTTATAAGCATCATTTTTGTTTTTGTTACATTAAGATTTAAGGAATTATTATCGAGCCATTTCAATATATTACATATCTCTTCATTTATTATATTGATTATTTCATCTACCTTATCCCCTATTACATATATCACAGTATCATCAGCAAACAACTGTATCTTACACTTTTTAACAACATTAACAATATCATTTATATACAGTATGAAAAGAGTAGGACCTAACACGGTTCCCTGTGGCACACCATACAGAGACTTCTGAGCCGATGAAATGGAACCATATTTTGTCACTTGCGTTCTATCAGTCAAGTATTCTTGAAACCATTTTATAATTTTTTCACCAAAGCCATACCTTTCCATCTTTTTCAATAACAGTTGTCTGTTTATGGTTTCAAATGCACGCTTAAAGTCTAAGAAAACCACACCAATCATTTTCCCGCCCTCCAGCGCACCCTTCGAGTCAAACAAAACCGTCTGCATTGCATTCTCACAATAATTTCCTCTTCTAAACCCTGCTTGGTATATAGTTAACACATTATTGCTTTTCAAGTACTCCACTATTTGATCATTTACACATATTTCCAGAAGTTTTTCGTATGGTGGTTCCATATTTATGGGCCGAAATTCCTCACACTTAACTGTTCCATGAACCTTCTCAATTGGTACAACCAGACTTCCATTTATTTGGGAATACGCCACTTTCCAGACTACCATTTATAATATGCAAAATTTTGTCGCCTATTACTTCAAAGGAACTCTTTAAAATTTGAACTGTGATACCATCAACATTACTTTCTTTGTTTTTCATTTCTTTCATTTGTTTTTTTAAATCTTTCATTTCTAACATTTTGAATTTTTCCATTTTGCAGTCGACATTTATTGAACTACAAATTTCTTGGTGTGTTTTGTTTGAAATAATGCTCTATGCTATGTCTTTTTCTAATTTCATTCGCAATGTCTTCATTCCACCATATTTTATTTCCCCAAACATCCTTTGTATTAATAGACTTTTCTGGAGCAAACTGATCAAGTGCAGATAATATATTCGTTATTAGAATATCAGCATTGTTACTTACATCTATAGAGGAACTTGACGGCCACTGCATATCCATAAGTTTCTTTTGAAATCCTGTCACATCCATTGTATTGTACTTTCTATAGGTTTTTGTAAGTGTCGTCTCATTGTTTCTACCCAAATCAGCTACAATTATCGAATGATCTGTAATCTTTGGAGTTGGGAGCACTTTGCAACTAATGTCTTTTTGATTTGTAAGTACTAGGTCAATCCTAGTAGATGTCGATTTTGTAATCCTTGTGTATTCGTTTATTAACTGATAGGTACCATTTTTAATAATGATATCATTTAATTTGATAGAGTAGTTACTTGCCAAATCTATATTAAAGTCTCCCAATATCACAAAGATAGCATCAGTCTCAATGTTATCTAAAAACGCATCCAACTCCTCCAAAAATTCCGCATGACTTGCACCAGGTGAATGGTACAGACAATATATGTAATATTTCTGGTTTTCTATATATATTTGTATTCCTGTTAACCATAAGTTCTTGTTTTTTCTACTTCGATAATTTCTTTATAACGATACCTTTTTGTATATAAATTGATGTTCCTCCGTGTGTCTACTTGAGGAAAAACCAACAACTGAGTTGTAGCCATCAATATCTATCTCATTTGATGCAAAAATCTGAGGTAACATGTGTCTCTGATAAACACATAACAACTGGTTTTTTCTGACTTGCAATCCATGATAATTGTGCTTTATGTGTGCTAAATCCTTGAATGTTTAGGTACAGAATGGTTGGACATAATTGCTATGTTTTACAATTACCATGTGGTAATTCAGGATACTTTATTTTTTCTTGTAATCGCTCTACTACTTTCTTATAGGCTTCACAGTTCCTATCATATGCTTTATGTTTCCAATCAATATTGGAAATTTTTAAAACTTCTTCTGCATATTTGCAATTTACACAACAAACTATACTTGATTTACAGTCTTTTACGTGATGCTCACCAGCACATTGCTGACATGTAGGCGTCTCTTTTTTGCACTCTTGCACTCAAAAAAGCTTTTAAAAGTTTTTCTGTGCCCCTGCATTGGCCCTATTTAAGTTAGATTCCTGTCAACGCTTACTACCGTCTTTTAAATTTTAGAGGAATTACAAGCAAAAGTTAAATCTTGTCAAGAAATAGAAAAAACATGCACTGCAAGAGCCAAAGACCTCGAAACTAAAATGAAAGACGCAACAGGCTACAGAGAAAAACGACTTAAGGAAGCTGAAGCTGAAATGAAAAAAGCTAAAATGAAAGCCGATAAAAGTAAAAAAGAATGGCGACAGAGAGAACAAGATTACGAAACGTTAAACCTAGAAATTGAAGAACTTAAAAAGAGTTTAGAGAGTACTAAAGAGCAGTTAAGGTTAACAGAAGAAAATATAAAAAAATTGCAGGAAGAGTATGATAGTGTTTCTGAAGGATCAAATAAAATTAAGGTAAGAGTGGTGTTAATATTTTACAAAAGTATCGCAATAAACCTTAGATCCTTTGTAAACTCATTTTTGTTTAGGAAACGGTGAAAGAATATCAGAATGAAGTAAAAAGAGTAAAGGGCCTAATTGCCGAGAAAAATAAAGAAATTCAAGGTAAAATTAAAAAGAAGGCCCAGTTACTGGCACAAAACACAGATCTAGAATTGGATATCAAAAAGCATGCCCATGAAATTAAGGAATTAACTAATGCTTGTAAAAATTCTAAGTTTCGGGTAAGAATACTTTATTTATTTAAAACATCATAAATTTTTAATTTTTTTTTAACCAGCTTAAACAAGAAATGTTTTTTTTCTTAAGAGCTCACTATATAAGCGATTCAGATTGAGAAGCAACAGTGTTGAAATTTGAAACTCAGCTAAGAACTATTTGATTTCAATCAATATATAAATAAATGAAGTTTAAATTTGCTTTTCTCTAACATGAACAAAACTCAATCAATAGTTTTTTCAACACGAGAAATACCAGAGATGGACTTGGTGACCTCTGCAACATTTCTTAGTATCAGTTTGGACTGCAGACTTTGTTGGGACACACGTGGTTCAAATTTTTCAAAAACTCAGTAAAAACATATTTATTCTGTGCAGAGTTGTTAGAGTACTCTCAAATAGTGCTTCAAGTACAATTACCTAGTTTATGTTTTTTTTTAAAAGTACTTCAAGTACAAGTACTCGTTAAAATGTACTTGCTTTTTCAGGTAAATTCAAAAAGTACTTGAAGTACTATCCAAGTATTTTACTTGAAGTAAATAAAAGTACTGGAAGAAAGTAGTTTTACTTGACTAGCATTTTTTTTAATAACATCAAGTTAAATAATAGCCTAAAATGTATTAGCACAAAAGAAAATGTATACTTTGATAATTTAACGATTTACCTTTTTTGTAGAGTCTGTTATTGTGATGTATGTATTGAGATTTTTAGCAAAATTATTTTTTTTGAAAAATTTTTCGGGTTCGGAGGTCCAATACAATTTTTTAATTCGATCCGAATGAATTTTTTATTTTATGTTTTAAAACCTTATGACCTCTCAAAACAAGTGAATAACCCAATATTTTCTGCAGTTTTAACATTTTAATAAATCATCATTTTTCTTTCTCCAACAACAAATGTATGTTAAAATAATGCTACCCTAAAGTCATAAACCTTTAAGTATTATGAGTATCAATTAAAACAAGTTGGTTCCATATTAAAAAAAAATAATAAAGCTGGTAAAAGAGCTTTAAGAGAAGAAAGTGGCGAGATATATAGATTGTAAAATAAAATTTTAAATACAGGTATCTTTAAGTACTGTTAGAAACATAAAAAATATTTTCCAAAATTTTTAAACTAGTATTTATACAATATTATAACATATTATAATATTAAAAGTATCTACAAATAATTGTAATTTAACCTTTCTTGGTGCCATTACCAATTGAATTGAGAGCTATAATGTATCAGAGTCAGCAAAGGTCGGGCGATCTTCTTGGTTTAACCTGTTTGCACGATTATCTAACGTGAATAAATTGGTGTATCTGATTAATTTATTTTTACTTTAAGTACATTATAATATTTCAAGTGCTTAGAAAAATACTTCAAGTAATTTACTTGGACAAACCAAGTAAAAGTTCAAGTATTTTGATATAAATTAATCAAGTACAAGTACTTCCTAATAAAAAGTACTTGAAGTAAAATACTTCAAGTACAGAAAAGTACTTGGAGTAAAATTTTACTTCAAGTACTTCAAGTTTTGACAGCTGTAATTCTGTGTAACCTGGTTGAGTGTGTAGGCGCGTTTTGTTGCTTTCTACCGAGTTGAGAAAGTAACTCCGAGCTACAAAACAGTATCGTAGGGGTAGGGGATGGGATAATATATAACAAGGTATTCCAATCCTGCAATGCATGATGGGAAATGTATCAGGCGGTCGCGTTGCCACGAGTGTGTCTGGCACACTAAAGTATTTTTATCCCAACTTCCGCAATAATAAAAATAAGGATGAAAATACTTTAGTGTGCAAGACATACTCGTGGCGGCGCGACCGCTTGACACATTTCGCATCATGCATTGCAGTATTGGAATACCTTCTTATATATTATCTGAGTAGGAGAATATAAAATATTTCTTTATGATAATTTTTGCGCTACACTTGATCTGACCAAAAAGGTCAATTGTTTTCTAGCTCTAAGTTAATTAAACCACAGAAGATTCCCGTCTTGCAGTCTAACAAGACCTTCTATATTCTCCATTGTATTATATTACTTTATAAGTAATCGAATTACTTTCTAAGTAATTGAATTACTTGGGATTCGTGAAAATTAATTACCATTTACGATTACATTATCCTATTAATTGATAATCCAAATACAATTATTTCTTCCGGAAAGTAATTAAATTAAAGTAATCCAATTACTGAGAAGTAATTGAATATGATTTTTCAATTATTTTAATTCAATTACCGACAGCTCTGGGATATTAACCATACCACCTCTTTTCATGTTGGAAACTTTATGCTAATTTAAAACTAACATCACTTGGTATACAAAACAAGACATAACTCTATACATAACCACGACACACAAATTAAATAAAGGCTTTTCTTATCAGCAGTTTTATTTAGTGAGTGAATTTTTAAATTAAATTTTTTTCGAGTCAAAGTATTATATTTGTCTTAATGTATGAATGTTATCTTAATGTATGTATGTTATCTTAAGATTTTTAATTGTGTTTAGACTATATCTGTTTTTAATATATGTTTGTTATTTTAAAAATTTAAGATTTAATTAAAACAATATATATCTTTACTTTGTTTGACCTGTGTACATACTTATGTGTATCGAAACCAATAGACGATTTGAATTTGAAAAGTGCACCCTTACAGATAATTAGAACATACCAATATTTAAAAAAATGGCTGGCTCATTTTACCTCATTTCATATTTTGCTGATAAGGGAGCTGACTAAAATATTTTGATTGAGTTCTAATTGTTAATTTTTGTTGACAATACCTTCCTACTATTTGGTTCTTTAGGAACAAGAATACTCAAAGAAAATCGGTAAAAATAACAGTTACTTGGAAAGAGGTGAAGCTCTTTCACAGAAAGAAGGTCAAGATTTAGAAAGAAAAATAAAAATTGCACAGGAGAAGAAGCACAAGTTAGGTAGGACTATCAATGCGAAGGCACAAAGTATGTTTGAAGTAGAAGAAAAAAGGGTAAGATCTTTTAGGTGGAAGTACTAAAAATGTAAAAAGTTGATGACTCTTCAATTTATTTTATTTTATGGAAACCTAAAAATATTCATATACAACCATTAAGACACACACGTTACGTTAGTACTTAGGCTTTAAGCCTTTATGGACTGTACCAAGATAAAAAAAAAAACACTTTTGCCAAACGAATGCAAAAATCGTATTAAATAAAATGTTACAGGACCTTTTGTCTTAAGCTTGTGATTTCAATGCTGAATCTGAAATTTTGCACCCATTTCAGATTTGTTTTCCTTTTAGTTTGATGAAATAGTCAAAAAACAGAAAATTGTTCATATAGATAGACAAAAGCTGGTTAAACTAATGGCTGAATTGGATGAAAAGAAAGAAAATGCTTTGAAATTGGCTTTTGAACAAGTATCCAAAGATTTTGGATCTATTTTTTCCACTCTGCTACCTGGAGCTAATGCCAAATTAGTTCCCTTACAAGGAAAGAGTATTTTACAAGGATTAGAGGTAAACTTTTTTTAATAAAATATTTATTTTATTAAATAAAAATTATTCGAATTTTCTCCAGAGTATAGAGTGTAATATTTGATAAAAATAAACTATATTTTTGTCTGGTAAAAAACTTGTTTTGTCCTTGCAAATAAATATTGTAATAAAGGAATATCATTACTTTAAAATATGCAAATAATAAAAGTATTTTGTAACTTAGTATTTCTTAAATAGGTATAAATTTATAGACTTAACTTTCTAGGGTGGTCGATCCAGCTCTTTAAATTAATAAATAATATATGAAAAATAGTTTTTTTTAATTTATTTGAATAAGTGTAGTTTTTAATTTAAAATAAAATTACAATTTAACATAAAAATTTCGTCTTTATCCCAAAAACCTTGTAAATTTAGTATATTTAATCATTTTAATATTATTAAAAAGTTTATTATCAACTTAATTATTTTTTTTTGCCAATAAATCTAATAAATGATTTATTAAAATTTTATGCCAATAAAAAGGAATGGAGTCATCATTACTTGTATATAACTTACTATATCAGTATAGAAAATAATAGTTGTATCATGAGCAAACAATTCTAAATACCTTTCTAACTCAAATAAATATAATAAATAAAGATTTTAAAAAATAATCGATTGTTTTAGATTAAAGTTTCACTAGGAAATGTTTGGAAAGAAAGTTTAACAGAGCTAAGCGGTGGCCAAAGATCTCTAGCAGCTTTATCACTCATTTTAGCAATGTTGCTATTTAAACCGGCACCATTATATATTTTGGATGAAGTTGATGCAGCTTTGGATTTGTCCCATACGCAGAATATTGGAAACATGCTGAGATCTCATTTTAAAAAGTCACAGGTAAGCTTTAAAATGGGTCGTTTAATCAGTAATAGAGTATGAACTTAAAATATTATAAACCTCAGACGTACATATATCATTAAATTATACAATGCAAGTCTCTAACTTGGAATAAATTCAATAAATCGAAAACAAGTTATTTTTTTAAATGTTTGAACCCTTTGATTAGTATTTTTAGTCGCGCTCTTTTCTATGAAAGTCGTATTTTAAAGTATATTACAAATTTGGGATATTACGTTATCAATTATTTGTTTAAATCGGAACCCAAACTTTTTAAGGGTATTTTCAAATCGCATATCAAATTATGAATGTTAATTTTTTTTCCGTGTCGTTTGCGAGATATTAAATAACAAATTTTAACTTAAAAAATAAACCATATTTTATTCACATTGATAATGTTTTTTTAATACATACTGAATTTTTAGGACAGGGGGTTTTCGACCCTCGCGAATCATTCTTACATGTTCAAAAATTTTGGATTTTAAAAAAATTGTAAACTTCTTTATGACACACTGTGTATATTCAAAAGTCACATTCGATAACGTAAAATATCATTGTGGACAGAATTTTTTTGATATCGGCAAGTTCAGAGATTTAGGCAAGCAGGATCGATTCGCGAGGGTCGAAAACTACTTACCCCAAATTTTCAGCATATACTAAAGAAACATAATTGTCAGTAAAATATGTTTTTTTTTATTATAATATATTTTTTATTTAAATAAAGTAATGTTTATTATCTCACATAAAAGGAAAATTTGAAATTGGGCAATTATGTATAACTTGATATGTGCTTAAAAAACCTAGGTTTCGATTTTAAATTTGGGACATACTGTATAAATATTTCTTTCTTTAAAAAGATCGCCACTAGAAATAATAACACACAGGCCGGTTTTTCCTAAAAAAAAAACACTTTTTTTTATTTAAGGAGTTTATTCCATTGTGACTCACACACTGGCGTAGATAAGGGGGGGGTAAAGGGGGTAATTACCCCCCAGGAATATTTTAAAGTCTGCAAATAAATATATGCACTTATAAAACAAATTAAATATTAAAAGTATTAGAAAAAAAAATTATTGATCTCTTCTATATCATTTTCTTGGAATAAAATATTTATTCCTTTTTGCAATCTTATTTTAATATTGCGATAACCAGCTCTTTGATGTATTCGCCTCTTGTTTTGATGTTTTGTCTAGCGCTTCCGAAATCTAACAATGTTTTGTCGGCGTTATAAATCGGCAAAACGTAAGGTTTTTTATACAGATGCTAACAATGAATAGATTGTAAAAAAACATTGGAAATTCGCTGAGTTGATCCATTAATTTAGAACAAATTTATTTGTAAAATACAGGGCATTAGTATAGTTACAGTGCAGTAGAGAAACATACGAAAGTTAAAAACGGGATTAAAAATTTAAAACATTTTTATGTGATATCTCAGACTGACAGGTATGTAGTTTTTTTGCTATAATAAATTCTAATAATCCTGTATATTTTTAGAATGAGTAAGCGTGAAAGTCAAAAAACGTTGGATTTTTTTATTTGTAAGAAAAGTAAACAAACTGTTGAGAATATTGAGCAGTCTACTTCCACTGCCCAAGATTTTGAAAATGATCAAGAAAGAGGATTAAAGAATCCGCCTAACAAAGATTTTCCAAATTTAGACGAATCACAAAAGAAACTTGGGGTTGCTCTATTTCCAGGGGTGGAAGACATAGGACATTATGTAAATCAAAGTAATATATCCGGTATAGAAAAATTCAATATTTTAAAAATGCATTTGTTCCCAAAAACACATTTAACTTTCCATATTCCGTGCATCAAAAAGCAATAAAGAGATAAAATGCTATTTGTCAGAAAAACATTTTAACTCTTTTCATTAGCTAACATACTCCAATATGTTGGAGGGGCTATTTTGTAAATATTGTGTGATTTTTGCAAAAAGTGGGGAGTACATAAAACAACTCCTCTTAATAAACTGGTTTTAAAACCTCTTCAAAAATATTCAAAACTTTTTGGCAAAGATGGCGATTTAGTAACCCATGATATTTCTAATTACCACAAGGAAGCCGTAATTTTAGGCAATCATTTTTAGAAACTTTTCAAAATCCAGAAAAAAAATAGTTAACATTTTAGATTCTAAACGCATACAGCAAATTAATGAAAATAGAATGAAGCTTAAATCTATAATAAATACAATTAACTTTTTGGGAAGACAAAATATTGCACTACGAGGACATCAAATTCAGAGGGATGTTACGAATCTTCGGGTATAAATGAAGGAAATTTAAGGGAATATATTCGACACAGAATAGAAACCTGTGGAGATGATTTATTGTTAAAAGTCATTTTGAATCGGCCTCTTTGCGAACTAAATACATAAGTCCAACAATTCAAAACGAATTAATAAATTGTTGTGGGGATGAAATCGTCAGTATAATAAAAAAAGTTAAAAGCAGTAAATACTATAGTGTCATTTTCGATGAAACAACAGATATAAGCAGAATTTCGCAGATGTCTCTGGTAGTACGGTATTTGGAGAAAGATATTATACGAGAAGATTTTGGGTTTTTGGATTGTCATGCGGAAAATTATGACGAATATACGCAAGAACCCATTCTGACTGGTGAAATCCTGGGAAAAACTGTAGTATCATTTTTAAAACGGGTAGGTTTACCTTTGGAAGACTGTATTGGTATCGGCACAGATACATGCAGCGTAATGTTGTCAGACCAGAAAGGAGCGGTTTCAGAAATACAAAAGAGCGCAATTAATGCTATTAAATGTCCCTGTTACAGTCACACCCTTAATCTCTCAATCTCAAAATCAAGTAACGTCCAGGATATAAGAAATGCTGTGGGGACTATAAAAGAGACAATACACTTTTTTAATGCTTCACCCAAAAGAAATAAAGTATTAAAGTTTGTTAATTGTGAAAATTTAATAACTCTTAGCGAAACTAGATGGTCTGAACGACATGACGCTGTGTTAAAATTCAAAATTTCGTTTAGTAATATTATTCAGGCTTTGGAACTAATATCCCAGTGGAAGGATGGGGAGTCTTCTTCAAAAGCGCAGTCGCTTATAGATACGCTTTTGAAATCGAACTTTATAGTATCTCTATTTTGTTTAAGTCATTTTTTAAGTTTGACAGTAAACTTAAGTAAAATTTTACAGAAAAAGAATATAGACAAAGCTCTAGCACAATCACTTATTGAAAATATAATATCAACTTTAAACCAAAAGAGAAATAATGTAGATATCTGTTTTCACGAAATATTTTCTGAAGTGCAAACCCTGCACGAAAAAATGGGTATCATGTTGTTAACTCCTCGCGTAAATATGCGTCAAAGACATCGATTTAATGTTGCAACTGACAATCCAGAGGACTATTTTCGTATTAGTATTTTTATACCTCTTCTAGACGATGTCATTCAGGATTTAAATTTTCGTTTTAATTCAGAGTTGTTTAGTGCATTAGAAATTATGAATTTACTACCAGCGACACTTCTACAAAAAAAAAATCGGAAACTAAATTGTTACAAACAAATTTGGCGGAATACTTGTCAAATGTTTTAAATAAAAGCCAGGAATTTATGTTCTCCATACTAGAATCAGAAATAGATTTATGGATAAATAAATGGAAGAACTGCAAAGACTTACCTGATACTGCTTTAAAAACATTTTTATTATGCCACAGAGATATTTATCCCCATATACATTTATCTTTACATTTAATATGTGTGATGCCTGTTAGTGTGGCATCTGCCGAAAGAAGTTTTTCATCATTAAAAAGATTAAAAACATGGTTAAGGTCTACTATGAAGCAGGAACGACTAGTAGGATTAGCCCTGCTTCACGCACATAGAGAAGTAGAAATTAATTCAGATGCTGTTTTGGACAGGTTTGCTAATTTACAGAACAGGCATCTAGATTTAATTCTTTAATTTCATTTTATTAGGCAGTTAAAAAATATTTTGCTTTGTTTTCATTAGTTTTTTTATTTGTAAAACTACCGACCAGCAATCTGATGGCTTAGAATTTAAGAATTTAGAATTTAAGAATCACTTATCCTAAAAGGAACACCTAAAATTTTTGTAATAGTAGACCATGATAACCTAAATGTATTTTGTTTGTCTAGGATTGTAAAACTAATAAGACTGTTTTAGATTTAGAAAATGTACTTTTTAGTTGTTTGAAGTTTTAAAGCTTATTTGTTTTCCATGTTGAATAAATTTATGTTTGGAATGTTGAAAATTTTTTCTCTCTCTCTCTTCTCTTTTTATATATATATATATATATATATATATATATATATATATATATATATATATATATATATATATATAGCATTACCCCCCAGAAAATAAAATTATCTACGCCACTGACTCACACATAGGTATATATTTTTACATATTGACGTCTCTGTGTTACTCAGGTATCACATGTTGGAAGACGCCAATACTATTTTTTTACGATACAATTTTCGCTATGATGAACTTTGGCCTGACAAACTGATCATTTAAAAATATGTCGTGACTCCTTACCTAAGAGCATATGCAAAAAATTAATAAATATGTCTTAAGCTTTACCCCGAGTGGTTTACTTCATGTATGCATATCTAGTGTCAAACCAGAACAAAATCTGGTTAGTAAACGTTTTTCGTTCTGAGTTATGGACTGACAGACAAGACGACGAATTTACTTTATTTATAATAATGTATGTTATAAATCTAGAATTAGTAAAGATTAAGGTACTATTACCTATTAGAAGCCCAAAAACACATTTTCAATATTTTTTTCCACACTTTATTTATCACATAAGGTAATCAAACTTTCTCCATAGTAGTAAACAACTCTTGTAGAATACAAAAAATATATATTTTTTAAATTTTCCAAACCATGCGCACCTTATAGAGGGCGCCAAAATCGACTCCTCAAAAAAACTGCTCCATGGCGGACAGTTAATTTCTGGAACAAGCGGTTGAAACAAACCAATTAAAGTGGGTTTTAAATATGAAGCCGTCTCACTCAACTCACTGACCAGAAAATTTGGAAAATTAAAAAAAAGGCGGACGTTCAAAAAAATAATAAAAAATCGACCTTTTTTTCGATATTTTTTTGATGCTATTTTTTTCCATTTTTTTAAATCAAATTATGTCGATTCTTGTAGAGGAAGCTTTAACAAATAAAATGCTTCAAGATTTATTTAAATCGAGCGAGTAGATTTGAAGATTAACTGTTCGCCAGTTGAAAAAAGTGATTTCAAGAAAAACGCGTTTAAAGTTAGCCGAGCTCACGGCAGCTGCGTAGAAAACCTACAGCGAGCCGAGAGCGCGGGCTCACTAAAGTTATAGTATCTCGTTTTCGATTTCGAATGTTTGTAAAATATTTTAGGAAGTTATTTTCAAAGGTCTAATTAATCGAAATCCGTAAAAAATAAAAATTAATTTTTTCAAAATTTTAATAGGTAATAATAGTACCTTAAACTTGTTTATGTCAAGGAGTTAGAGAGAATAAGAACTTCTGGATTGCCTCCTTAGCACCTAACTTTATTATGTTTATTTAAACTTCTTTGCCTGGTGGAAATTTGGCTAGTTTTCCAAAACTGATTAGTTAGTAACGCTGGCTAGCCCATATTTTGGGCTACGAAAAAAAATGACATATAAGTCAGTTTTCCCATGCTGATTATTGATTTTTTTTTGGATTGTTTTGTTGGATCTATAGAGCAATATTTTAAGAAAATTTGTCATTACAATGTATTTAGATTCTGTTTCTTAATATTAACTAAAAATTTTGATTTTGTGGAGTTACGTCACTAATTAAGCAGGCCTAATGCACAAATGACAACATTGTCAAATACTTTCACATACTTAAAATATACTTAATAATGAATATCTTAAATACTTGTGCATACCGTAAAGAACAATTTTCAGTCAAGGTTTTTAACAATTTGACATCACAGCTTAAATTTTTTACATTTTTTTAAAAGCCAATAGGAGGGATGTGGCTTATAAATAAAGTATCTGTACTTTGACATTACACTAATTCTCCTACATTAAATTCAATGATATTTCAATATTTCATTGCCTAATCAATTTATATAATTTATTTAATGGTGTAAGCTATAACAGGAAGTGTTTTTTCACTATCTTCACAAGATTAAACTCTTGGCCGTGCTATGAGAGTTTATATATGTTGTTAGATACACACACATGTAACCATGTAATTACCAGTTTCTTACCCATAATAAACTTGACATTGTGTTTATTTGTTTTAGTTTATTGTAGTTTCACTTAAAGATGGTATGTTCAACAATGCTAATGTGCTCTTCAGAACAAAATTCATTGATGGTGTATCAGCTGTGCAAAGAACCGAAAATATCAGAAGAACATAATTAATGTATTAAAATTTGTTGTAAAGCATTTTTTTTTCAATTTGTTTTTTAAAACCAGGGATAAATATTTTAGTCTTATTTTTTATATTGTTAGAAATATTAGGACTGTGCATTAATAAAACATTACTTTTTTTAAAAAAAGTTCTATTTTATTTTATTTTACAGGGTGTTTGAAGATTTAAAAAAATATTGTATTTGACAAACCATTAAAACTTAAATGTGTATCTTGAATACATATTTATAATATAATAATACAAATAATAGAACATAACTTGTAATTTTATATTAGCTCCAATGACATAATTGTAATGTAGAATCAAGGGGTTGAAATAAAATATTTTCAGGTAACCTGATCTAAATTTCATAACAAAAATTTTAAAATTTCCTTTAAAAACATCCCAAAAGTATTCTATGCTTTATGTATGTGGCCAAATGTTCAAATATAATAATAACTCTTTTTTTTTAATCTGAGCTGTTTGGCCTTACATATAATAACTCTTAAACACCCTCTATTTCAGAAACTAACATTCAGGATCCATGTTTATTTGCGATTTTTTCTGTTTCAATTAATATAATAAATAACCTATTAGATGTTTAACCTTACTTTTACATATAATAACTCTTAAACACCCTCTATTTCAGAAACTAACATTCAGGATCCATGTTTATTTGCGATTTTTTCTGTTTCAATTAATATAATAAATAACCTATTAGATGTTTAACCTTACTTTTAATATAAAATACCATTTCAAAAAACAAAAAGGAAGTTCTTATTTAAGTAAAATAATTTTCGAATTAAAACAAGTTTTGTACTATTTACAGCAGTCTTTCTCAAAGTGGGCGATAACGCCCCCTTGTGGGCGCTGAAGGCCTGGAGGGGGGCGGTAAGGGGCCCAGAAAAAATTGAGGGCGCTGATGTGATTTAAGGGGCGATGGGTGATTTGTAACTTTAGCTACTTCATTTTTTAAAATTCACTAAAATTAAAATCCTCCTACTAGACAATATTTATTTATTAGTTCATATTTATATCCTATTTTATTGTATGAATATAAACTAAAAATATATTTAATATTTATTATTTTTAATGCGTTCGCAAGCTATTTATATCTTAAGTTATTTAGTAATAGGTATCAAACACTGAAAAATATTCGGGTCTTCAAATGGCGCAGGTGAGGTCCCCACCTCAGAAGACACATATTAAAAATAGGTATCTGTCGTTGCAGCAAAGATGAGCACTTGTCGAATGCGGTTTTTTTTTGTACCTAATCTAGTAAGAATAAAGAAAAAATAAAATTAAAATTAGAAGGTTCAATTATATTCACGTTTAGCGCGAACAAATTTTGCACGATTTATTTGTTGCAAGGTTCGTGCGCTCCGTTTTTGCGGAGTGCAGGTGCGGGGAGGGACAAATCCCAAATACATAGCCGCGGCTCGCGACCGATTGACGACTGACGTAACGATTCGCCGCACGCACACATCGCACTCGCTCGCCCTCCCGCCACTCCGCCCGCTACCCCGATACTCTTAATACTGTATTATTACTTGTATTGCTCAATGTTGATTATTGTTAATTTTTGAATAAAAGATACTCTTAATATTGTAAAGTTGCATCATTATTGCTTTCTCTGGTAAGAAAAGTCTCGTTTAGAATAAATAGAAATAAATATAAACTCCAGGCGAGACTAATATTAAGATTTTTAAGGTGAAAAAAAATGGGGCGCTACAAAATAACTCATTTTTAACGTGGGCGTTAGACGAAATAAGTTTGGGAACCTCTGATTTACAGTATTCACACAAACAAGCAGATTTCTTCTCAACCCTCTATTGCTGTCTTTTTTATTTTCCATCAGTTCCACATGTTCCACTTAAATGATACTCCATTTGAGTTATACCCGAATGTCAATATGCCTGTCAAAAGTCCATAGAATCGATAAGTCATCTGATGGAAACAGAAACCAACCAACATTTTTTAAAAATAAATAGTTTTATTTGCCTGTTTTAAAGGGGTTAAAACTCACTATATTTAGTTCTTGCTCAAAATATTTAATTATAAATTTTATTAGACAAAGCTTTGTGTTAAAGTGTTATAAACAAATTCCCAGATACTTTTTGCACTTTTATTTTCCAAATGCTTCTGTGAACTCCCAAAATATGTTTTAAAGGTTGTTCTAGATCGGTGGCTTCTTTTTCAAGTAAGTTTACTACATTAAATAGCAACTTTCCATAAGCATTATCGGTGGTGAATTCTGTTACTGACTTTGACATCATTTCTATTAATTTACCAAGAATATCATAATCTGCTTGGGGATTTAAAAGTGCTTCAATGATTAAAATATAGTTTTTTTGCAATTTTTCACAGTCCTTTAAGAAGTGTCTAAAAATAAACAATATTTTAGTTAGCAACAAATTCTTGTTTTCCTCAATCTGACATCACCAGTTTCAGAAACATATCTTGCATTCATTAATTTTAATAAAAACCTTTTAGTTACGGTATTATTCAGATATAATGGGGATTGGTTTTTTAAATTAACTGACAGCTTATAACATACTAAATTTATGAAAAAATTAAAAAGCACAGCCATTTTAGTTAACTACTTTTATAATAAAAATTAGGATTAAAAAGTTACATTTACGGGTGTCCAGACTAACTTAATAAAAACGAATCAAACTAAAAATATATTAATTAATATTTAATATTCAGACATAAAATAACATTTTCTTAGTTTGGCTTAATATTGTTGCTCAAAAACCTACATCTTATTCACACGTAAGAATGTAGGAAATAAAGAATCTTTGTATTTCATGCAAAAAAATTTATTGAAACCAATATCCTAACAGAGCGCTTTCGGTAAATACATACTATCATCAGTATCATCTACAAGTAAGAATAGAACAGAAAAAAAACTAAAATTAAAATTATTATTTTAAATAAATAATGTAAAGAGTTCATTGTGTCCAACACTTTGTTTATATTCTTTTATAATGGACTCCAAAGTTCTAAACACTGTCCAAATCACATATCAGAATTTTGTTTTAAGCTTTATATAGTATTAATTTTTATTATTTTAATCAAAACAGTTCAATTTCACCTGACAAAAGCCCTTGGGGGACGTTCGGCAACATAGATTCGTTATGACACCGCTTATTATCGGTCGTACTTTTCTTGAGCTGGACAATCAATATTTTCTAGATTTTAATATTGGACCTCTTATCAACAAATGACTCTGCATGCTGTAAGTTGTAGCATGTGCATCCCCACTTATGTATCTGCCTCTTTTGCTCTTATATCGTAAAAAGTCGATAGAATGATCTATGAATAGGGACATCGGGTTTGTGTATTATAAAAGTCAATGGTCGTGATTTTACATTGTTTGAAAAGTTACCCTGTTGTAATATTTTAACTTATTTTCATAACACCCTGTATATTAGGCTGTTTTTAAACATACAAATTCATTATCTTTGATATTGACTAAGTTATTTAATTTCACATATTTACCCATACATTGTTAAAAATAAGTTCTGAATCACACTGTAATGTTAAAATGTATGTTCTGTGTACGTCTCATTACAGAAACAACAACCCTAACTTACCTTAAAACATCTGTTTTAAAATCATTATGTAAGGCTCCAACATATTGTAGTATAACCCTATTTGTTTCGTTATCCTCAAGAAGTAATTCAAAAAACTTATTTACTAATTCATTTTTTAAAGCTGTAGTATATTTTTGACTCAGAGACAATATGATTGCTTCAATTTTATAAGTAAATTCTAGCGTTGCCTAAAAGTATAACAATATTTTTTAACGTATTAAAACTTAGTTTATAATTAATAGCACTAATTAATGCATCATTTTTCTATTAATCAACGATTACAGTACGGGAAACAAAAAACAAAAAAATGTAGACATTGAGCCGATTCCCACCTAGAGGTTTTAACATGGAGTTTATCTCCCCGGGTGGAAAAGCTTTTAGTTTTGAGTTTCACATGCGAGTCATGGGTTTTTACCAGCCAAAATAGGATCGGTTCTAATTTTCCCCTATGGGTGACATCTTTTTGCCAAAATTCCTTGCATAAATTTACTGTTGGCAGCACAAAAAGTGATTGCCATTCAAATGTGCATGGATATGAAGTTTTACCTACATATATTCTTGATGGGTGACGATTCATGCCTTACGGGTAAAACCTCAGCCGATTTCCACCTAGGG